>PVKE010010455.1:0-28275 GCA_004027555.1 Craseonycteris thonglongyai | reverse complement strand
TAAGAGAACCTTCCAAGCTATTTTAATAATAGCTGTGTCAAAACCTTCCTTTCATTGAACTGGTCTAAATTGCAATATCTGTACAAATTACAGTATCTTTGAAAATGCCAGAACAATTAGGTCAGCTCTGTTGTGTCCCTGATCAAGCACTCAGGGATGGTTGAAATGTCCAAAGGAACCAGTCCTGCTTGAGGTATTAAAATGCTAAAAAGGCTACAGTGACAAGTGTTAATTTTGCACAAAGCTTTATGCAAATAAGCTCAAAGGCATTCTTTTCATCCCTATAATAATGAAATGACAGAGTTTGTTTATTCTGCATTATGAGATGACATATGCAAGTTACAGTGTAACGGTCTGCCTGCACAATAGGACACACTTAGATTCTTTTTTTTTTTTTTTTTAATTCCCAATAAAATTTTTTGTAAATGTTAAACTCAATTGGAAGTCGTAGGTGGAACCCCAGAGCACATTTTCTTCCCATAATGATTATGCAAGCAGATGTTGTTGGCAGCTTTGTATCAGGGTAATTACTCAAAATTAACATTTTAAAATCAAATTAAGTGATTCCCCAAATTTTAACTATAATATACAGCAGACAACATCATTTACCTTGAGTATTTTCCATGAATCACATTATAAATCAAAGCAAATATTTCTTCCTGTCAAGGTATATGGCATATATCTATCAAGTCCTCAGGAATGACCTGATTCTTATGTTAGAATATAAAACAAAGTAATTTTGATAAAGATTTCTTTCTATTTGCACAAAGACAAGCTTCTGGCTTGCTTTAAGAGAAGAATTCTTTAAAAAAAAAAAAAAAGAAAGAAAGAAAGAAAGAAAAAAAAAAAGCATAAGCAGATCTAGCATCTGACCTGAAATCCAAGGATTTGATTGATCTTAATGCCCATGGCTCTGAATATGATAATTTTAATATTAATGAGCAAATGAGCGGTTTTATTATGCATGCGATATAGTTAGAACTAATAAGCTGTTCAGAATGAGTTTTGCTCGATCCCGGAGCTGTGGAGATGAGACCAAGCTAAGATATTAAATCACCTTTCATTTCTTTTAAATTTTCTTTCAGTAAATCAAATGACAGAACATTCACTACCCTCTCTAATGAGTAACAAAAGAAAATGTAAGCCTTCACCATAAATATTGCTTGCTGAAAAACCTCCAAAACAGATATGCCACAGATTATCACTGACGTTTTCATCACGTAAAATACAGCCCAAGTAACTGTGCATAAATAAAACCATTACGTTCATTTACAGCCCCACACACTGTAGCAACTAATAACATCTAAACATTTTGTAAATTAAAAGCATTCTGAGCCTCACACCCCTGTATCTGTAATCGCCTGCCAGATTAATTTACATTTTAAATCCAAATTAATTCACGTTAGCATATCTCACAGTCTAAAATTCTTAGTATGCTGATGAGTGCTTTGCCGCTTCTATTCTTCTCAGCTACAAACATTTTCCCCTTTTGTACCAAATGGCTTGTGGCTAATTGATGTTTCTGACTGCTTTTTGAAATGAAAATAAAACAGTTCACTTAGTCTGTGCTGAGTGCCCTTATCTTTCCAGACGTTGCTCTTTTCCAAAAATAGATGCACAGAACTGAACATTGTTGGGTTTTTTTTTTCCTTCCCCCCAGCTCCTTATAGAGGAGGCAGACAATGAAGTTGTTTGGACAGGGATATAGATGAACCCTTTTGTCTAAGTAAATAAACTGCATTTATGCTCTGACAAGATAATATTCCCTTTACTTTCTTTTAGTTCCAGCTCAGTGGCCAGCACCCTCACTCCGAAGGCAGCTTCCTTCTACGTGATGAGGTATGATGTGTACAGGAGGCGCGGACCAAGACAAAAACCCACGGCCTCTGTGTGTTGCACAAGCCAAACACACATTTTTCAAACTAATTAGCCAATAATATGCAAGAGAGAGAGAGAGAGAGAGAGAGAGAGAGAGAGAGAGAGAGAGAGAGAGAGAGCGGACGTAGTAGCGTGCGACTAACAAAGGTGTTGATGATTGAGTGCTCACACTGTAATTAGTGTGTCAGGCCCTCCTTTCTCTGCCAAGCCTCAGCTATTAATTGCACCAAATTAGAAAACTATATCGGAGGCAAAATTATTCTCTCACTTGTCATTTTGAGAGAGGGAATTCATTCCATTCGAGGGGCAGGTTAAAAAGAGGGGACGCAGATACTAATCTGCTTATGTCACGTTAAGTCAATGTGCCTGGTGCCGCCTGTCGGGAGCGGGGCTGGGCGTCCTAAAAGCGCCGGGAAGGAAGCCGTACGTACCTTCCAAGTTGCCGCATTCCGCCTGAAGTAAGCAAACGTCCGCGTAAACCAGCTGTAGATTTCATTAAGTGTTAACTGCCTGTCAGATGACTCCATGATCGCCTGAAATGAGACGGGACACGCAGTGACATCAAATGACGCTTTCCGCACAGGGGATGGGGCTGGGCGCTCTCTCATCCAAGCCTTCCTTCGGGGCCTTAACGAAGGGTAATTTAATTAGGCCAAGTTCAATGGCCCCCTCCTTACCTGCCGGATGAGAGTTGCATAAGTGAAGGGAGGTCTGACGTCTGCGTTTTTATAAAATTCGTAGTTTGGGGCAATCTCTACAGAACAAACAAACAAGAACGAAAACAAAACTCGGTGTGAATTCCACGCGTGATGCATGTGCGGCACAACTCGTGCCTCCTATTTCTCCCCGAGTATGGAAGTGATATCAGCGAGGAAGCCACTGACCAGGGAAAGCACAAAGCATGACAGTGGAATTGAATTATATGGGGGCAAAAAAGGCCACTTCCGACGTGAGGTGCGAATGGAGGGTCCCGGGGTTGGTTGTGTGCAGTACTTCAGGACCCAGCGTGAGCAGCGGGCCCCGAGAGGAGAAGGTATTCCCACACACGGACCTCTGCCCCCCGGCCAGCCTTCCTGCTTTTCTCCTCTAATGCTCCTTACGTAACCCCAAGGCGCTCTCTCGGCATCCGTGGACCTCTCGCAACAAACACCCCATGCACTCATGCATGCTCACGTTGCAAACACTAACGTCTTCTTTCAGCAAAAAGAGGGCTCTGGGCTCATACTAGTTACCACGTACGACTGTGAGGATCCAGATGCCCCCGGGGTGTGGGTGAGGAGTGGAGAGGTGGGTGGGAGGGGGAGAAGGGAAAGGGGTCCAAAAGGGAGACAGTATCTGTGTTCCATGCACGCCTCTCGCGGGCGCCTTAAGCGCAGTAGCATGTGGGCATTCGGAGCTGGGCTAGCAAGGCATTTAGGTGGCACCTGAGCTGTGCTGAGTGAAGACCCCAGCGCCTCGAGTGGCATTTTTAAGCAGCTCTCTCCAGATAGCGTTCCTCACAGGGGCTGTCGTACTCCGGGGGTCTCGTGGAACGGAGCTGAAGCCCCTGGGCTATCCAGAGCACGCCTCTCCCACCGCCTCTCATGGTGGGGAGCTCTCTTTCCGGAACAGCCCCTCGGAACAGTTCATCAGGATGTGCTTAGGGAATCACCCCTCTCCCCTGTTTCCCGGGAATCGAACAATTCTGTCCATACATCACGACTCAAGCCACCATGGGCTCGGGGGACAACAGCTCCTGTTCAGCCTGCTGCAGCTCCAGGTTTCCTCTCCCCAAGTAAAAGAGCTCTACTGAGCAGTCATAGCCTACCTGATGACATGGGAATGTTGTATTTGTCTGAATGTCGCCTTCGTATGGCTCCCACATTGGGCACACTGGCGGGGGTGATTACTGAGGGTCCCTGCGTAAGCGGGGTGACTGGGGCCGTTGGTGTGGTAGGGGTTTGAGGTAAGCTCTGTGGGGATGTCTCCAACATGTTCTTCGACATGGTGACACTAGACACCAGATTTAGCTGCAAAGGCCCGAGGAGGAGGGCAGGAAAAAGGTAGAGACAAGAGAAAAAAGACTTAAAAAGGTTTGACAAATGAGAGTGGATTCACTTCTACAGCTGTGTTGCCCCTAATAAGCTGTGAGAGGAAGCAGCCAATCTCGACTAATTACGGGATGAAATTGTATCGTCAGAACGCTAATGAGAGAATGCTGTTCGAGGTTATCTAATCATCTGCAGCCACGCTACCTGGGACTAACTCCTCCTGGTCCTACAGACTTTCAGCGGAAGTCGACCTGCTTCCGTCACAGCCAGGGGCTGACTCTGGACTGTTCCTGTGGTGAAACGGGTCTGGGCCCCACTGACGGACCAGCAGCAGCCATAACGAAGGACGCAGCATTTCTCACCAACAGGACCTCTAGGAAGTTGTCATTCGATGGCTGCCAGAATTTTTTTTTTTTTTCCTCCCCTAGTCCCAAATCTCAGCTGAGAGGCTCCAACCAGCTGGAAAATTTTACACTGACCTTTAGTCTCCCTGCTAATTTGGTGGAATGGTAATGACATTACTACATATTCAAACAAAATTGTCTTAATTGCAAATTAGCCGGAGGAGGCTGAAAATTTTCAAATTAAATCTGATTGGAGATGGAGAGAGGGAAATGGAATTTCTTCACTAACAATCATTTGTGGCATGTGTTAACAAATATAATGAAATGTCAAGTTTGCCAATTCCTCTGGAAGTATCATTTTCAATTTATGATTACAGTGTCACTTAATGCTGATGTACCTTGGAAAGTGGGTGTCAGGGTAGGAATTAAAAAAAAAAAGAAAAAAAAAAAAGGTGAGAATGTATGCAAGCTGTTTAACCGTGTGCCTATCATTACTGCCCTCAGAAAAGGCCTTGCCTCTTCATTATCAGAAAACTCCTATCACCTCTGTCATATTTACCACACATCTTTGGTCATAAATAGCATCCAATTAGCAAAAAGTTTTTACGCAGGCAGGCACACACACAAAAAGATGTCCGCCGTGCATTTAAATGGCATGCGCACGAGGTAATCTGAAGACCTCGCCTTTTGCACAGGACGCCCCGCCAAGCGAGAAAACTAGTTCGAGTTGTTCCGCTTCTCTATGAAGTCACTGCTGAGTGGCTTGAATCGAGAATATTCAGCTTTTGTATATGACTGAGGAACACCTGCCTTTTCAAATCCCAAAAACACTTAAGATAAACCTTTTTTTTTTTTTTTAATGGGGAGAAAATGATGTGTACAGCATTGATTGATCTTTCTTTGTGGATTTGTTTTACACATTTAGTCAGTGGAGAGATTTGTTAGGGAAACAAAAATTAACATATGCCAGCTAATTGTTCTTCTTTCTTGGGCAGCCGCCAGCAGCAGCACATTAGCAGTCTAATAATAACGACTGGCACCCCAAGGCGTCCCTAGTGCATCTGTTCCCAATAAACCACAAACTGTTATTCTGTTCGTACTCTAAGCCAGCAGACTGGGTTGGGAATTCTTTGTTACGTACATAAATAAAAGCTGAGATAATGCTGCTAAATGCTGCGTTTAATACACTTACAAAGCCACTTCCCCAAGACGTACCAGAGTACCTCTGCGTAGTTTGAGAAAGACAGGAGAGGCACATGCATCTACGTGTGTGACGGTGTGAATGATACTTAAAAAAAAAAAAAAATCAACACCAGCCATGTATCATTAGTAAGGTTATCGTTAGACCATATCGTCAGCGCTGCGTAGCTGTATGTTAAAAATCATCAAAGGAAAAAAGAAAAGCAAATCACTTCCCTATACTTCAAAAAAGAAAAAGAAGAAAAAAACACTCAGCTGAATGGTTACATATTCACTTTCTGAAATTGTAAACCAGAATTAAATGGCACATTCAGAAGCCAGAGGGGGGAAAAAAAATGCCAACACTGCAAATCAATGAAAGATACTTGACAGGGCACTGAACGTTTCTTGAGCCGGGTAAAAGTTATCAGCCCGGGAGGTATCCATCTCCTTCTATGCAAACGACTCATGTTTACAACGTTAAGGTAACGTACTCTGCCATCCCACCATAATAAGCATTCCATGTTTGGAGGCGGGCAATCAGCAACTGATAAAATAGAATGTGTTCTTAACTAAAGGGAAGCGTGTACGAGCCAGGATGAGCACTTAGCCACATCGGCTCATCTGAATATAGTCAAGGTTGGGTGGAACTCATTATTCAGGACTCGCCGCCTTGATAACTTTGATTTTCATCCATCCATAGCATGGCCAAAAGGTACCATTTAATGAAGTACCATTCAGAGAGTAAATGGGGTCATATAATAGAGTGCGGTTGCACCTTGTGTTCATGTACTGATAGCTGTTAAGGGTGTAGTGATGAACCAACAGCTCATTCCTCCTTGGTAATAAATTCATGCTATTAATATTTATCAAATGTGTGGGCCGGCTCAACGGAGCCTTTGCACATGAGACCATAAATCTCTACTATCATATCAATTTTGAAGCGTCTTTTTGTACAGTGTATAAATTTGGTTTTTTTTCTTTCTTTCTTTCTTTCTTTCTGAGGGGGTGTGAGCACTGACCACTCTTCTTTCAGGCCCGTACTAGACAAGCAGTGCTCTTTCCCCACTTCAGATATCGCTAGGTCCAAAGGGAACTTTAAACTGTGGTTTCATTTTAAATCGCTCATCTAAGATTCTGTATTAATTGCCCACCATCAAACGCAATTAGCAATTCTTTCATGTGTGGTTTATGTAATGTAATACTTCAATTACATTATTCATTCAGGTTCTGTTTTGGATTATAGGCTGAAAATTCTTTATTAGTGTAGATGTAACCATGCTGCTGGAGTTTTAAAAAATTTACTGATTGAATAATTAATTGGAAAAGAACAAGCTGCAGATTCCTGATGGATTTATGAGACAATTATTCTGGCTTGTGATTATCTACATTATACTATAGGAGCAATGAGGGGAAAAAAATCTTATTGGGGGAAAAAAAAGTCATAAACACAGAATCAAAAAGAGTCTTGAAAGTTTATTTATTTATTTATTTATTGTTAAAAACGTAGGCATTCTAATGTTAAAAAAAGTAACATGTCGGGTTCAAGAAGATACATTTCTATTTTCTTCCTATTAAAAATGTGTTGATAGCAACGTACGGTCAAATGTAGTACAAACAGAAAACTCTAATATCTTAGTGGAAACACCCTAGCAGTGTTTAAACAAATATATTCTATATGCAAAAATATATATTTGGAATAATATTACCCAACGAGTGATCTCAGAGACATTAGGAGAAAACTCGTACTATAATATAGTCTGTCTTTTATCTCCTCCTATACTACAAAACCAAGTGATCCCCCTCCCCCCTTGGTATTACTTTAAAGAAATGGAGGGAGAGGCAAAACTGGCAATCACGAATCATCAGACTATCCAGGGGACTTTTTCAAAAGTATCCCCCACAAACTTTCATTAAACTGGAGTTACCCAGTTGATTACTCTAAGTTTCTGTGCAAACATTAGCTGGGTGAGAGAAAGTGTGTTCTTTTCAACAGTGTGTGTCACGTGACTCTGATACCAGGTTGACCTTAGAGCCCCACGCATTTTTCAGGGACACCGCAATTCCTATTTTCTGTAATCACCCGTGTTTCTTTGTCATAAGCTCTCGAAATTTAACAATGCGTGGACGATCTAGTAAAATGTGTCCATATATGTGGTATCCGTCTTAGCGGAAATAACCACCAAAGAAAACAGGAGAAAAATGAACTGAAGATACTATGACATGTTTGACAAAGTATCTGATTTAAAAAAAATAAATCTATTTATATGCATCTTATGAGCGGTCTAAGTCCTCGCCAAGGTGCGGCGTACCACATACCTGGCTGTTTGTGATTGGTACTGTGACCTCTTATCAGGTTGTTCAAAGTCCTTTAATGTCTATAAACCTATCTCACGTGAAGATGCTCTCTGGCTTCAGCCTCTGGGTGGTGATTTCTGCACTGATAGGTGTACTTTGTTTAGTGTCACCCACGGTGCAGATTGGATAGGTTTTGTAAAAAAAAAAAGATAGCATCACTTTAAAAGAAACATACAATTTGACAAGCGATTGCCATTTTACTTTCATTTTATGGTCGTATTTGTCATCATGCTCACTGTTTTCTAACTGTCCCTGAATTGTTCATTTTCTTAGTCTCTCACCTCGCCAGAGCTATTTACTGTTTATGAAGCAATATGCACTTACAGGTTTGGGAGACGGTTTGGGCTCGGAGGGTCGCATGTGCAAGTGGGTCATCATTGCTTGAAGACGCTCACGTTCTTTAGAAAGCTGTTAAGAAAGCGTGAGATCAGAAGCATTTTCGAAATGACTGATATGGCTATTTTACGGCAGTGATACATCTTATCATGGAGCTCGTCTCAGGGTAATGATTCCTGCATCGAAAAGTCCGTGTCGCTGGGAGGAGACCCAACTTTAGCTCTGGGAAGGGGGTGGGTGGGGGAATGGGAAACTTTTATAGCTTTCCCTCTGTTCCAAGGTCGGAGAAAACAAATAACACTTCATCTTTTTGTCAATAAGAGAATCGAGGTCACCGTTGCCTCAACAGTAACAAGTTCCTGGGATCATAAATTAGAAGGCCTGTGGTATCTCCGCAAAGTCCTGTGGACACTGTTAGCGATGGACCGGTGCCAACAGCCGTGAAGGGGTGAAGAGTGCTCCAAGCACAGAGGCTGCCAAGCCCGTCTCCACGCCGCATGCTTTCCCACTGAGGTCCACTTACTGCCCCCTGCAATCTGCCATCATCAATCTAATTCAATAGAGTGACAGGGACCAGGCAGTGGGAAACGCTGAACTCTGCCACCCAGCCGCATCTACACTTGCACGGGGTCTCATTACAAGTGACGGAACTTACTTTCCCATCCGTCAGCCACAACAGAAGGAAAAAAAAAATCAGGCATAATTGGTCACATTGCAGACTGTGTCATCATCGGCTGGATGTCTTAGGTTTTGCTCTCCCCTTTTATGAATGAATGGTAAATAGGTTTATGAAAAGCCTTTTTTTTTAATGTAAAACACTTGCTTTTTATGTGTGCTTGGTTATTTTACAAGTTCAAAATAAAATATGTTCAGCAGCTCTCTGGGAACAAGCTACGACTGGATAGATATAGAATAATTCAAGATGTAGCAGTGTGTGCAGAAAAATAAACTGTATGTTTATTTAAATGACACAAAGTGTTGGTTTGATTGAGAAAAAAAAAAATCTTTAAGATGAAATGTTAGAGGAAGCCTTAAAGGATTAGTAAAAAACATAACAAGAATGATACTTACAGTGACAGAATTGCTTTCTGATCAGTTTTATGAGTTCTATTTATTTTCTGGCCAAACTCTTTTAATATTAACTGAAATGTTTTTGGTTTGTTTTTTTTAACTAAAATTAGCAGCACTTGGTACAATACACATATTACCATCTGTGATCTTATACGTGATTTGCCATTACTCCAGTAAAGACAAGTCTTAAAATCTTTTGTTGTATGCTCTTTAATACACCCAAGGTAGAAAAGGAAAAGAGTTTTCTCAGGGTATCTTATTACAGGCATGATGCTGTAAAGACTTATTGCTCTACTCAACAACCTAATGGAAAAAAAATCAGAACTAGCCCATGCAAAAACTGTCTCTGCAATAAAAATCATATCCAGTTGGGGGGGTTGGCCTAGCCACTATTAGGGAAATCTTAGATTTGACTCTTTTGGGATATCCAAATGTATATGATGTCGTCTAACAGTTATGTAAGTCTAAGAGATAAGTACCTTAAAGTATAGGAATCCACCCTGAGTTACCAATCATCACCATCATTAAAATCCCATCTTTGTCTAGTAGGCATCAGGTTCAAAGACTCAGGATCTGCCCAGTCCTTGATGTGACCCACCAGAAATCTGAGAAAGGAGTCCAGTAAGTGAGCAGTTGACAAACCTGTATTTCTAACTGTTGCACCACCTGCATTTGTACTCGACATTGGGCAGTGCTCCGGTCGTCCAGCGCGTGCTCACTGTTAAGGTGCCTAAACAAACACACAACAGAGCGGTCAGCGATGTCTGTCCCGGGGGTGTGCGCTCCCCTTACAACACACGACTCTGAGGCCATGTGTGACTTCACGGGAGGAACAAGGAACCCCCCCGAAACTACACAGCAAGAAGTTCAATATGCGTACATCTTTAGTGAAAATGACTTCTGTAGTATATAGAGACCCCTTAGAAATGTTGTCTGTAAGCTGATCAGTTATCATAAGATAATATTTTCCCCAAACCACTTTTGGGCTACGAGTAGCAATCAAGAGATGTATTTCATAGATGTGTGTCATTTTTTTTAAAGGGCACCTGATAAATATATGAACCGAAGTAATCCTAAAGAGGAACAAGGCAATTCTCTATTCCATTTCTGTTAAAACAGTTTGTGGTTCCTACGAGGTTCTCTAGTGAGCAGTATCTTATTTCACCGGGATGCAGTTTGAATGATGTAAAGATGGCAGATTATCATCCCATGGAAACATCAACACTTATGAAGAATGATCATTTGTTGTTTCTCATAAATAAAGTACATTGACAATTCTGATCATTGGAAGTAAAAGATCGACATGGCATGTCTGGTGTCCTATCTGGGAGATTCATCTATCCTAATCTTGTTTATATAAATGTGGTGAAACATAAGATATTCTCATGATCATACTGTGATCTTGATTATGTGCTAGTTGATTATTATTATTTACTACTATTACATAATGTTTAAAAACATCTCCTTAGTGAGTGATGTGGCAATACACCAAAAGTAATTTAGTAGAGCAGCAACTGCAATAAACAGAAAAGTATTCCATAATGTATTTTGTATTTTATCGTTTATTTGCTGCCTCCTAAAATTAAAAAAAAAAACATTTCAAGTAACTTTAACATCCTTCGGTATATCTATTTCACAAAAGGGCAAACTAAGGCTGCAATTTAAGGGCTGTTCTTATCAACACATGTAAGTAAAATATTGAACAGACTATTCACAAAATTAAATAAAAAATTTATATATTCACCCATCTGGGCTCAAGTATCACTTACAAGGTATAAAACCTGAAAATTTAGGATAGCCTTAAGTATACTGCATTGAACAAATGTGTTTTTTGTGCCAGTTCAAATTATTTACGTATATTTCTTAAAATATAATGAAGCAGAAAAAACTATACAGACATATATATGTCACTTGTATGAAAAGGAGTTAAAACCGTGTGACTGAGAAAGAGTTAATTTACAAGTAAGTAGGCGTACTTGTTAGTAGATCTAGGATCAGCAATTAGAAACCTTTGTTCTGTTCTGCCCCTGCTCTAGAAAAATTATCAGTTCGTTTTACCACCTCCTCCCTGATGATCACAGGAAAACCCCTGTGCCTCTTGGCACAGTTTTGCTTGAAGGGAAACTGTGGGCTAAAGCAGCGAGGTGTATTAGGTCAGTTTGAGGTGTGTGGTTAGCGTGCATTTCCATGGCCCCTGCCGGCCCTTAGCTCATCTCTGTTCAGTTCTGGTATGAATGGCATTGGAAAGAGAACTAAAATTCACTGACTGAATGCTTTCTGGAGGGGTCGGAGGGCCTGAAATGTTAGAGCAAACCAGAGGTTCGCTTATGATGTAGTGTCACTGATTCCTAATGAACGGGGTGCTTAAAATGGTTTTTCAGCTTCTTCTCCCTGCCCCACCCCTCCAAATTTCAATGAACAATGAGATGATTTTCTATTAGGGCTACAATGATAGTTGTATTCTTAAGGCTTAATAGTGCTGTGTTTTCTTAAGGTTCTTTTTTAAGCATGAAATCTTAGGGAACACACACATATTTATTCCACAATCAGTACACATGATGAATATTTTTTAAAAACACTTTGGCTATACACAAAGATTAGGGTATAAATAAAGCAAGATACATAGAATAATACAACTTCTCTAGAAAAAATAATATTCAGTATAACATGTTTATTTTTGCATGAAATCGCTTTCTTCAAAGGTTGTTTTTTTGTTGTTGTTATACTTGTTTACTCCTTAGTGATACTCATTGTCCTATATTTAAAGAACTATAAAAAATAAAAATAAAAAAGTACAAAGAACCAAAAAAAAAAAGTACAAAATGTTTGCATTAGACACTTGGGTCTAAGAGACCCTATTCAATTTATCTGTGCAGCTTTTATTAGAATAGAGACTGTAGAGTCTACAATAACAGTCAATGAGGTATTGTCTTGATTGAATTTTTCAGTGGTGCACAAAAGAACTTTGCCATTAAAATAGTCCTTTATTCTCCTGTAGGGAAGGCGAAAGGTTTTTAAAGTGTTGTGATGTTCAGTAATGAGCCTCTATCTAAATTATCATTGGTGACAAACTCACAAAGCGCTCTTCGAGGACACATAGTTATGAAATACCAGAGCTGCCACTTTCTTTCCTGTAATTATAGGCTAGCTTGCAGCCCCTCAATGATCATTTATAGAACAGCCTCTAGTGGATTACTGAGAACTTGAAAAACACATACATACCTTCTCCCTTCCTCGCCATTGTTTACTGGTGATATGTAAAAGAATGGCGCCTATTCACGCCCCCTACTTAATGATGCCAATCAAAGTGCCGAAACAGTGTTGGGTCTACATACAATGGGGTAAGGAAGGCTAAACACATAGGCTGCCTATTAACGAAAAAATTACGAATTTATGTATTTACCACTATTTTGTGCCCAAATTATTCTCTCTTATGTTTTTTCTAACTATCTCAGGTACTACATATTGCTGTTCAAAAATTCTCTCTGATTTATAAATCAAGAATGAGATAATACTGAAAAAATGAGAGGATTGGTGGATTTTCTCAGTCAGTGCCTAATTGCTGTTTCAAAATGCATATGCAAAGGGAACATTTCATTAATCATTTAATCATGTCCCTTGCAGGAAGTTGGAACTAATGTTGCAAATACCCTTTTCATATGAATGCTCCATAATACTATCTTATGCATTTGATATATTGTCTATGTCATAAATTATAGCTGTTTCAAAAGGACCAAGTAGGGTTGTTATCCCTGAAGATGCTTGTTACAAACCTTTATTATAAAGTTTCTTCTTCTTCTTTTTTTTTTTCCTACTTATGGATAGTTGTATTTCACAGCTTCCTCCTAGCCAACAATAATACCCTTTCTGATGGCAAAGGTCTGTAAATTACCTATGCAATCACTAACAGCGTTTCACAGGCCTGTTCTACTTCTACTGTTCTGCTAACAAGGCGATTACACACAAATTACCGCATGTCTATGAAATATTTAAATGCATTCTACTCTACTATGCATTAATAAGAGCAAAGCCAGCTCTGGAATTCTGGTTCTCGCCAGTCCCTAATGTGTCCCCTAATGAGCCTCTCACAGAGACTGCAGTTCAAACAGAGAGGTGAGGAAAAAAGGCAGCTCTGAACAAACAGTGTGTGAGTCAGTTCTAATTTATGGGTCACTTTATAGGTATATTGATTTTTGTTTTCAAAATGGAATAAATGATGTGGTCGACTGATGTTCTTTCAAAACTGCATTGGATCTGTGTGCTAGGTGGGTAGCATGGACTAGGAAAAAAACCAAAAAACAGGCTGTCACGTGCTTTCAGAAAACAATTAAGCAAGCATTTCAGAAAGACAAAAAGTAGGGAAGGATCCTTCCAATTTATCTCACGCACAATTCTCTTTAACGAAGCTTTTACGGTTATGAACGCCTGTGGTCACTTCAACTATATACACCCCAGATTAGCACTTCAATTTGAACCTCTAGATTTCTTCAAATTCATTTAAGTTTAGAGCATTCTATAAGCCCGAAAGGGATCCGATTTAAGTCCAACTATGGCAGAGACCATTTTAACAAATGTTTCCCTTGCACCTCACTGGTGCTTGATTTATTGTGCATCAAGCTTTTTAGGTTTAAACACTGACAGGAGTTTAAATACAAAATGTTAGCTGTCACTATTCATTTAGCTGATTATGTGAGATGCCTTAGTTTTGAGAGATGGGGGCACTGTCACCCAAAGAAACAAAATTCTGACAAGTTCAAAGAATGCCTTCTGGAGGTCATAATTTTGTAGCCAAACTTCCCAGTCAAAGACAAAGGAACAGACAATACACAGCAAGGAGAAATGTAATTTTTAGAGTAGTCAGCTGCAAGAAAAAAGACAAACCATTCCTATGGAATAAATCATTTTCCACCACCTTTTCTGTGGTTCTTTTATGCGGTGTCAAACTTTACAAATGTAGCTTCGGTAAATAATCTTAATTCATTTATCATCAGCCAATGACTCGAGACCAAGCTTGTCCAACCCATGGCCCGCGGGCCGCATGCAGCTCAGGATGGCTTTGAATGTGGTCCAACACATACTCATAAACATTCTCAAAACATTGTGAGATTTTTTTTTTTTTGCCTTTTTTTTTTAGCTCATCAGCTAACATTAGTGTTAGTGTATTTGATGTGTAGCCCAAGACAATTCTTCTTCTTCCAGTGTGGCCCAGGAAAGACAGAAGATTGGACACCTCTGCTCTAGACTAAGATTTTTATGGACCCTAACAATTCTACTTTTCTTCACAGAGAGTCCACCCATCTTTGTAGCTCAGACCTTGTTTTGTTTGCTGGCATCTGCGTACGCAAGTTCAAGACCACTTGCCTGCTAACTGGAATGTTATAATATAAGTAAACCTTTTAGTGTAAACTCTAAAAGTCAGTCCATCTACCTGGAAGCTGGTTTTAGGTCCAGACAGTTTGATTGCGAAGCCAAACTCCACTGAAGTTTTGTCAGATGTTGTTACGTGGTGACATTCATAAGACAGTAATGAAGAACTAGGGGTTAGGCTTTTGTGATCTTGTGAGATCTTCAATTAGTGGTCAGAACATTTTAGCCTCTGTCAACACATACATTACAGTAAAATTCGGAACTTTTCCTAAACATCTTTTTTAGCCTAGACTTTGTTCTTCATCTTTCATGTTTCTGCTTTCATCTTGGCTGTTACAAATAACACTTTCTAACTTAGTCTTAAGTTTTTTTAGTCACTAGGAAGTAATACTTCAATGAAATATTAAAGTGTATATGTATGCATATATACGGTATGTGCATATATACACACATGTGTATGTTTATATGTATATGTATATGTGTGTGTGTGACTAAGAACATATATGTTATATGTAAGCTACAGCCCTCTCATGGCTTTTCATTTGGTTCTGGGCAAAAATAGAGAGAGGTTCTACCAATTTGGAAACGCAATGTAAGAAAGAAAATTGGGCACTCAATACAGATTATTTTATACTATCACTTGTTATTTAACATTTATAGTCTAAATCGTAATAGTAGATAGTTTACTTTTATTTCAAACCATTAAATGAGTTGTCTGATACTGAAATAAAGCTCAAGCTAGACAAGTGATTTCTAGTGAATTTGGGAAATGAAAATGCCACAATGTTTTCTCAAAATAAACTTTTATAATAAACACTGGCTATAAAATTTCCAGGGAATAACAAGAAAACTGAGAGCTTTTGGACTTTGGACTTAACATTTTAGTTCTAATGTTCTCTGTTATTACAAAAGAAAATCAAGATCTTTCCCAGGAAATCTGTCTTAGTGGTGATGCCTTCTTCATTTTTCTTGCCACACAGACACAAAGTAAAGTTTTTTCTGAATAACTGAAATGAATATAATAAAATCATTCCTTCAGTTCCCATACATTTTTAGAAAAAGACAATACTGATATGGAGATACGTCTAATTAGTATTTCATTTCAGTACAGTCGACTAGTATTAACTCTATTAACAGACACTGTCACAGACCTTTGAGTCGGGGAATCTAAAGCAGATCCTAACAAAAATGGACTCACAGAAGCTCTGGAAATAGACTGCCATTTGTCCTGTCAGCCCTATGAAGTTAATGGACTGGAAACATGGCCAGTCTTTTGAACCAAAGTTGATATCTAATTGAAAAGAAATTATTTTTTAATTGTCGTTTTCCAGTTTTAAGCAATACCAGCATGGTTATGAAAAAGAGCCATGGAGGGTAAAATGAGGGTTCCTATTCATATACATGTTAGTAATAAAAGTATCAGTATTTGAGATGAAGAAAATAAAAATACTCCTTTCCATGTGCCATCAAGGAAATCGTATCTAAGGAGAGATATGATATGTTTTTTCTTTTTTTGTTTTTGCTTTTGTTTTTGACAGAGAGAGAGAGAGAGAGAGAGAGAGAGAGAGAGAGAGAGAGAGAGAGAGATACAGAGACAGAGAGAGAACTGAACTGGGGGAGCTTCCCAGTTCAGAACATGAGTCCACACGGGCCAGGGCCGGGATTCGATCCTGGGTCCCTGGCGCTGCAAAGTGAGCACTTAACCCACTGAGCCATCCTGGCTTCCCAATATATGTTTTTCTTGAAGATGTATTTTAAATTCTGTCAGAAAGAACAACTTGGGGCAATACAATGTATGGTGGTTGGGCTAGTTCTATGGCTTAAATGATCATATTGAAGAATGAGTAGCAATGGTCCACTCAAAAATCTTAATAATAAGGAATAATACAACAGACAGACAAGGAGTAATAGATCCAAAGGAAGAAATATGAAATTAGTGGTTGAAAAGAATAAGCATCCCCATATTCTCTCCTCGTTTCAACAAATGTTATTTTTCCCAGCAAGGAAAACTTCAGAAAAGTTATGTAACATTTTAAATGCTCTCTTTGCTTTACAACAGTTGAACATGTTTCATACCCAAGAAAATGAAAGCTTACAACTGTTTTGTTATAACAGGAGTGTCCGTTTTCATTGCAGGACTTTTTTAAAAAAGCAAAACAAAACAAAAAAAACCCAACCCATATTAATACAGGGAGCAAATTCTCTTTTAATTGGCCAGAAACAAGACAAGGTTAAGAATCCTTGTGGAGGCCTTACTGTAATTCAGTTAGAAAGTTATTGTGACGCTGAGTACTTTGCCTTGTAGTGAAGGTGCTTTCGCTCTGTGTTCTGTAGTCCACCATGTGTAAACACATCTTTTTGATGTTGCTGCCAACATCCTGGCAACAAAGCACTGCAATTTCAAATGAGCTAATTAACTTAATTGTTGATGAAGCATGAAACAGTTCATTCACCCTGTTAGCTGCTCCATGACAACGAGAGCCTGCGCCTGTGAAGTTCCTTATCTCCATATAAACCTATCTGGAGCTCTGTGCTTGTATCTCTGCTCTACCGGAAACCGCACATGGAAAATGTTTCATGAAAGAGGCACATTCTCATCTGACAAAAAAAAAGGAGCCTCTTCTATGAATTTTCAAAAAGGTCACTGTAGGAAGAAATGAAGGATAAACCGAGTTTTGATTTTGAGCTAGAGAGGCCACATAATTGATCACACGCACTCACATAGAGCCTTGTGTGTTTCTTCATGGTTCTGAGAGGAACAAATAACAATGTGCATGAACTGTAGTTATCTTACAATGTCAGCTCCTATTAACTTTCACTTACTTTAAATTCGTATTAAATACGCATTCTAAATAGCATGATTGAAAGTAAGGACTATTAAGCCTGCAATTAAAAAATAAAGTGAACCTGTGAAATACAGCTGCTTGCTTAAAAAAAATAAAAAAATAAAAATATATATATATTATATGACACCTCACATAATTTTACTCCAAATCTTTATTGAAAACTTGGCATTTAAGTGAACCTTGCAAATATATCGCCCAATTACAGAAGGCTGGTATTTCTCATTCATTCAGGAAGCTGTGCTGTAGGATTTGTAAATATTCTCCTGGAAAGGTACGAATGAAGGTTCACCTTCTTAGTCTGACTTTGCTAATCCACTTGTAGGAACACACCAGAAACAGCCAGCGTGGCCTCACGATGGACCCTTAAGTCCCTCCGTCAGCTTTTCCTCTGGTGTATTTACAACAACACACCTAACAACGCCAATAGACTCCACTGCCCCCCTGAAAAAAGAAGGCGAGACACCTACTTCAAAAACTGCCCGAAATCTTCGCAAATGCTTTCACAGCCTGGCCATTTGCAAACTCCATGGCCGTAGAGCGTGTGAGAGGCTCCCGTCTCCTCGTGTGACGAGCTGTAGCAAAAGAACAGGGCGTCAGACTCCTCTCCGAGAGCCATAATCGGTGCAGGCTGCTCGCGCCCGTCAGGTTACGGTCGGTGACAAACAGGTCAAAACAGGTCAATTCCGCTCAGAGCAGTCAGAAAAATTTAATCGTTCTATTGAATAGTTCAACTGCCAAGGCTAGATGATGTTCCAATTAGAAGAGAAATAGAGCCAAGGAGGACTGTTAATAAAGGATGAAAAACTACGAGGACTGTATAATATCATATGCTAATGCTGCCATGTGACCTTAATGTAACATTTACCTCTAAATAAAAAATATATATTCGTATGTGGTCAAATGAAAAAAAGCAAAACAAAACAAAAACCTGTATTTTTAAGAGAGTGCTAACATTTTTTTGAAATGCTCTTTTTAAAAATGATATGGACCTTTAGGAGCATTTAAATTGTCACAGTTGATTTGAAAAAAATCCTATTTGGGAACAGTATTCATTAGCTATATCCTCCTCCAATTATCAAAGACTTTTGATACATGAGTAGTAACATCAGATAGAGAGATCCAAGAGAAAGCGACCAACTTCTGAAACAGATCATCATCAAAGACATTTTGATTAAAACTACAATGTGAAAGCATTCAGAGAAGTACCATTTTATAATAATAGAAGCTAACAAGAAAAATTTTTCATGATACTCAAATGAAAACCAGAACCATCACCAAATTATAGCATGCAATTTTTCAACTGTCCTGGAACTACGTATCCTTGAAAAATTATCTGTTCATGAGAAAGAATTTGTTGCAGCGAGGCAACTACTCATATTACATAGCAAAACACTCTCTTTCCACTACACTTAAATTCGAAGTTTAGGGATATGTATCCGTGGAGTCTCGGCCACTTTGTGAAGAAATTCTACATGGTTTCATCTTTTAAAAAGATTGTAGCTTATACATTTTATGTAAATTACTTTAAAGAGTTTGGTGAGATACCACATGTCTAAATAAGTGGAACTAAATGGACTAAAGTTCAAGGTGCTCCCGCACAAAGGTGGTCGTCACACAATTAAAAACAGTAAGTTGAAAGGTTATCTAACACTGTTGGTAACTGAAATCAAATACATTTTTGAGGTTGTTTTTTTTTTCTCATTTATTTTTACTTTTCATTTACATTTGACATTTGATATTATATTCATTTCAGGGGTACAGCATTTTTATTTGTGGATTTTGAGTCAAAGGTATTCAGAAAGTTACCACCATGAGTTTATTTTTATATATTTATAAATTCCATCATATTTATGTGTTTATATGTATATAAATGATTATAAATGATTTGTAAAGCAGGTATGTGAAACCTGTATTAAGGGGGATACACATCTCTAATTATTTCAAACTGGTTAAAATTTGGAAAATTGTAAGATGTTCTCATAGCATCTGAGTTAATCACAACATTTTAGTCATAAGAATATAGATATAATAAATCCACATACACTTATTAAAAATAACTTTTTAAATGGTATTAAAGTTAGTTAAAGGTCTCAAAGTTATTGAAGTTACTAAAATTACTTTTTTTTTCCAGGCAAATTCCCACTGTATCCATCAACTGCTAGTATTTGGACTGCTTTTGGTAATGAAAAATATATAGAGACAATAAATAATCTGAATGTTTTCCATTTCATTTGTTGCTTTACACATTTTGCCCCCCATTAAGGACAAATTATAATGTCTTTAGGATTCTCAATGGTCAAAGTGATATTTGGTGATAGATCATGAACACAGAACGACGCTCCTGAGACCTACCTGTCCCGCCTTGCATTTAGAACTGACGCCTGTCCATTCACGATGGCATGATGGGTTATTGGTGGTGACGCTTTGGATGTAGAGGAGGTAGTCGACGAGGAATTGTTCGTAGTGAGGTCCAGCCCTCCATGTTTAATGCCATTGTCTTCCATACTGTGAACTCCAGTCACTTCTTTCCATAACTGCTGAATCTCAGCCGGACTGAGGCCAGCTATAAAAATGAAACAAAGCGCCACTCATACAACCAGGCAAAGTTGATACAGCGTCAGTATCATTATTGGATTGATGTCACTAATAAAAGAGATGTTATCAGCATAACTGATAGACAATGAGTCATGTCATACCATCTGCACCCTTTGCTTTTCCCTCAAATAATCAGTTGTTTGCTAAAGATGACCAATGTGGATATCACACTAGGAATAACAGTGTTCAGAACAGTATCAAGGATTAATAGAAAAAAACATCTGGCAAGTTCTATAACTATATTAAGTTTCATCAGTGAAGAAGTAGAGAGATAGTCTTAGAAATAAGACATATCAGGAGAAATGAAAAGAAAAAAAGAAGTAAGAAGAACAAACAAAAAAGGTCAGGGAAACACAGTAAACACAACTCAAAATAAAGATTTGACAACTATCTGGCTATTTTGATATTTCTCAGAGAGGTAAATGAAGCAACTGGACTTTCTTTTGCCATCCTGAATAAGCCAATACACTTAACTGCATGGATCAACTAAGAAGACAATATCTGAACATCTTCATTTTATGACTGATCAAAGAAATCAACTATTCATTTTAAACACCTCCCCAATTTAGATTATGCAAACAGACCTGAGCGATGAAGAATGAAAAAAGCTAGACATCATCCTTTAACTTTTAACTATAATTTTCCAACAAGGAATTCACAGTATTTGACTTCTAAAATAGTATGCATATGTGCTAAGTATGATGCCATCATACAGTCTTTATATGCCTTATGCTCTTCAAGCATCACTACAATCCAATGAAGTTCATATTTTTATTTCAACCAATTTTTGGATAAGGAAACAAAGTGAGAAGGAGGTTCACAAATGTATCCAAGGACACAAACCTTATATGTGGTGAAGCTGTGATTTATAGCCAGGCAGTCTGACGTGAATGCCTTTCCTCTTAAAATATTGTATTAAAAGTATAAAAACTAGTGAATAAAGATATACAGGAGAATCATAGCTGTAATTATAATTGCTACCATTTATTGAGCACCTACTATATTCTGGTGCTCTTCATTCATAACCTCATTTCACCTCACCTTAAGTTAGAAATCATGGGATGTCAGAATAGCTCAGCAGGTGGATTGCTTGCCTTGCAATTGCGAGGTCCGGGGATCAAGTCCTGGCCTTGGCCCATGAAAACCCATATGCTGACCTGTGGTACAGCTGGTCACCATGTGGATGGTGGTGAAGGTTCTCACCACCCATGCAAGAGGCCCCCAGTTCAGTTCCCACCCCACACGGCCCCACATCCACCTGTGTGGAAGGAAACCATGTCACAACTAATGATGTACAACTATGAACACTGCTCTGGGCCCTCCCCACTTCTCTCTGTCTCTCTCACCTTCTAACAAAACAATAAAATACGACTTTTTAAAAAAGAAAGGAAGCTCCATGATGTTTCCAATATGTAGACAATCTGCGGGAACATTTTTTTACAGTAAATTGTCACCCTGCTCAGGAGACAACATCTGCACATCTACAATCTGCTTAGCTCTTTTCTCTGGGTACAATACTGTGCATACGAAACAGTGAGCCCATAGACTGGGCGCACGTTTGAAAGTTTTGTGGGATGTGAATGATTCACCAGAATTGGCTTCTTTTTCCAGCGGTATTATAACAAGGTCATCCTTCCCGCCAATGTTCCGTGGAGCAGTTTACTCTTTTAAACGCCGTTAATCTCAGGGATATGGGAAGTCTGTGGTGTCTGCCTGGCCCACTTCTGACTCATCACGATCAGTGAAAGAGTCCTGAGGTGTCTACGAGCCCAGAAAACTCGAGTCTCTTTTTTAACTCAGTGTTTAAGAAATCTGTGTATTTGGGGGGAAAGAAAAGAACCCTCTCAACAATGGCACTAATTTCTTGTTACTCTTCAATACTAGGCATAAGCTTAGGATTCATCCAGGGATCTCAGCCCAGCCCCTTCCCTTGGGGTGCAGGCAGCCTGCTTATAACCGTTACTGATTTCTCAAAGCTGATGTGTTCAAATGAAGATCCTATTCATACAGCTCCTCTCACCCTGACTCCTTCTCTACGCAGTTCCTTTGCCCCATTTTTACTTAGCAGATACTTACACTGAGCTTCCGCTATGCCAGCTGGTTTTCTGAGTACTTCACACGTCACCCTTCTATGACCCCAACCTGCTATCGCTACTGCTGCTGTGACGATTATCTCCGTTTTAGAGATGGGTACACTGAGGCTCAGAAAAGTTAAGGAACTCGCTCTGGGGCTCAGATACAGCACAGTGTCCTCACATTTGTGGACCATTACTCCCTGAGCCGCTTCCCAGGACTACTTCTTTGGCCACCTTGTCTACAAGTTCAACTCCTCCCATTTCTTACTGTTGCACTATTTCCTCCTATCCTTACATTTAAATTTTCCTCCTTAGTACTTATCCCTATATATTTTACTTGATTTTTAAAATCTTTAATTTTTATTGTTTGCAAGAAGGGAGAGGAAGGGGGGGGGAGAGAGAGAAGGGGGATGGCCCAGAGCAGTCTCCATAGTTGAACATCATAAGTTGTGACATAATTTCATTCCACACGGGTGGATGTGGGGCTGCATGGGGTGGAAACTGAACTAGGGGCCTCCTGCATGGGAGGCAAGAACCTTTGCAGCAGGGCTCAGTGGTTACCAGCTGTGCCCCAGTTCAGCATATCGGTTTGCACGGCCCAGGACTGGGATTCGATCCCCAGACTTCGAAGTTGCAATATCCCGGAATCCCTATATATTTTATTTCAGTGCCTGTTTCCTATACTAACAAGTGAGTTTTAGTTGGTAGCGATTTTTGTCTGTTTCCTTTAGTGTTTTATCCCCCAGAAAAGTGTTTGCAGTGAGGGAAAGCTTCATAAAATATTCCTTAAGAGGTCTGTGCCCTTGACCAGAACACAAAATCCTGTCCAGCACTACCTGCGATTCAGTGCCTGACACCATCACAGAGTACCAGGTAACTGAAAACATAGAGTGTTCCATTGTCCTGAATACCTGATATCAAGGCTCTATACCTTCTATGCTAACAAGTTTCAGCATTCTGTAATTAAACAGTTCCATGACCACAAGAAATTAAGACCCCCTGTTCTGCGTTCTGCTGATGACATGGGCCCGTTCTTCTGCACTGGCCAGAACGACCAATAAGCAAGAAAAGGTTTGTTTTTCCAGGAGTTGAATAAATCAAGAGATGGATTCCTAACCAAAATGCATATAATAATACCATAAGCAAAGCAGTTAAATCATAATTATTTAATCTTGGAATCAGCGTTTATGTAGTAAACTGGGTGATAATCATGGTGTTAAGAATTAATTAAAATCTGACCATTCGTATCTAGATTATATATACTCAGGGCACAAAGGCTGAAAAATGTCAATGGTTTTGACTATTGGTAAAAATTACATTAGCAACTCTTTCACACTCAAAATTGAACAGGTTCTTTCACTGTCCTTTTACTTTCGATTAGTTTTTAATATTGAATAAAAACATCTTATACATTATGGTAGAATTCTACTGTGAATTTTTTAATTAACCTATTTACTAATATGGTGCTTCTTTCCTAGGGTTACTTACAATTGAAAGTAATAAAAGCAAATTTTGGCAGAAGTGTTTATATCACCCACATATTTTATGGAGCCAATCTGATATTCAGTGATCCGAATTACTGGAATCCGATCCTGTCATTTTTCTGCTTCATACTAAATTTCACATCTTGAAAACTAGCCTACGCACGTATGGCCAAAATAATGAAATCACACAGGAGCGTATACGAGGCAAAATCAAAGTTGGCCCCTCGCTCTGAGTTCTGCTCTCTAGAGGCAGCCATGATTCCAGTGGCTGGGCTAGCCTTATCCATGTGTTCCCATGTAATATGCCAAACCTAACATGTGAGTGGTTTATAACCTGTAGGTACAATGCCCATCTCTAAAACGTATGTTTAAAGAGACAGGCACCAAATACACATTTTGTCCAAATGCTAAATTACAGGCCATAAAAATGGCTATTGGGCTGAAACTGAGACCCAAGGCATGTATCAGCACCAAAGACAGAAGTTGAGGGGTACAGAAGTACATTTGATGCAAAAACAAACAAACAAACAAAAAAACCCCTATACCGGTAATTTTAATGTTAAATTTTTTACAGGCTGAATTTTAAAAGCTTGATATTCTATTCTACTAACAAACAGTCACATCTCAGTTTTTCTCATCACGAAATGTTAATGGGGCTGACATTCTGCTCTTTCATTTTCCCTCAAGAAACAAAGGACTGACAAACAGAACTCTTTCTAAGTCTCACCGCCTAAACGGAGTTGGTACACTTGCTAGCACACTACCAATTCGGTAACAATGAGAAGTAGGATGTAAATTCCCGCCCACCTATCTTTTTTACATTTTTCTCAAATACTAACTCAACTCCGTTGTGCTATTTCCCTGAGTATTTATTTACTTCTGTTGGTTTTAATACACAAAATTAATAGCATTCACAGGTAACACCGCAAAGTTCTAATCCTGCAATAATAGATGTACGTTTATACTTCTGCTCACTGGTGGAGTTTCATTGGACAAACCCCAAAGGAAAGCTATCCTCCCAGTTACAAATCGAAGACTTCCTGATATTTGAAAGGGAATCTAATAAGACGGTAACAATAATTCTGCATAACGTGCACGGTTCATATTGCTGCTCATGGTCACAGGTAAAGCCAAACATCAAGTGTGCCAGAAATGGTGTTGCAGTAGGCGTGTGGCTGCTTAGATTTCCGTGAGCAAAGAATACGGTCAAAGTCAAAACCACCACTTCTGGCTAAATACCGAAGATGAAGACAAACATTTGCACATTCCTAACTCAGCATCAAGGACATTATTATATATATATATATATTTTTTAATATATTTTTATTTATTTACTTATTTTTGACAGGGAGAAAGAGAGATACAGAGACAGAGACAGAGAGAGAACTAAACTGGGGGAGCTCCCAGTTCAGCATATGGTTCCGCACGGGCCGGGGCCGGGATTCGATCCCTGGTCCCCAGCGCTGCAAAGTGAGCGCTTAACCCACTGAGCCATCCCGGCTTCCCCTATTATATTTTTTTTGAAAAGATTTTATTTTCTTTATTATTCAACAGTTCCAATATTCCAAGCGTTTTTAATTCTACCAAGTGGTGGTTCGAAATAGTGCTGGCCCGGTGTCTAGCGTTCCCTGTTTGGTCTTTCAGATTGGTGATGGGAATGCTGTTTTAAATAACATTCCTAAGTTCAAAAGTTGGAATGAAATGTAGATATTACCACATATATTTTAGTCCTGATAGTCACAGTAAACCTGTAAGTATATTGTATGTTGGGACACACTGACTTCTTTCTTAGGTCGCAAATATGTCAAGTTTAAAATGCAGGCACAGAATTTCCTGCTTTCTAACCTGTAGACAATGATAGTGGTCATGAAAATGGGTTTCTAAGTAACTACTGGTTGATACATGAACTATACTTTCTATGTAGTAAAATACTTTATATTCAGTATTTTGAGACTGATTTACAAAGCCATCCATTTTTATTTGATTTCTGTATACCTGTGGCCACTCTATACACGTACTTAAACACGGTCATTTATTATAATGCCTGTTTTACACTAAAAGCAATATTATAGTAATATTCATATGATTTTAAATGCTTCACATTTTAAATCATGTACCGTACTTTAAAATAAAATACAGTACATCATTTTGCAATATCGGGAAAAAAAGTCTCTATCTGTCCTACTGTTATCAAATTGACCTGATTATTATATATATATTTATAAGTATATATATAACATATATATTACTATATATAATATATAGTAATATATATATTATATATAATAAATATTAATATATTATTTATATATACATTATACATATAAGTATATATAACATATATTATATATTAATATATATAACATATATTACTATAAGTATATATATACTATATACACTTTTATATATAATATATATTACTATATATAATAAATATTACATATAATAATATATTAACATAATATATTATATATATATATAATATATATAGTTATTTATACAGTTAAAAAAAGTTGTAACTTTAAAAGCAACCCAAAGAAGCTGTGTTAAATCATGAGGGAAAAAAATACTTCAAATGCAGCATATTTTTAAGGACAAAATCTGAGAACATTATCATTTCCTAGTAATCCTACTCAGTTTTCATAAGGCTGTCATTCGTAGCTAATCAATCAACTAACAAAAACCTAGTGAAAAGTGAACTGGGAAACTGATAATAAAAATATCTAAAATATATATATATTTTTTTACTCTGAAAGAACCAGTAACGAAGGTAGAAATGATTCAGGGCTTACATTATCTCACAAGTGCTTCCCTACTTCATCACACTCTCATTCTGGGGTCCCCACCATCACTAGGACACCACGTTTCTTCACTCTGACTGGTTTTTCTGACGCGTCCTGCTTGTGTGACTGACCGGCCTCCCTGATGGCGCTTCTGACACTAACACCTCTAACCAGCAAATAACGTGAACGGGACTTTCTTCCTTTTTGTTTAAAACATAAAAGCTCTGCTCAAACCCAGATATGGTTTCAGACTTATTTCCTTTTTCCTCAAAGTTATCCATCCTGGGCTTTTTAATCTCTTAAGTCTCTTACAGGGCAGCGGTCCCCAACCTTTTTGGCACCAGGGACTGGTTTCGTGGAAGACAGTTTTTCCGTGAACCTGAGAAAGAGGGTGGTTTCAGGATGATTCAAGTGCATTACACCTATTGTGCACTTTATTTCTAGTATTATTACATGGTAATACATAATGAAATAATTATACAACTAATCTAATGCTGCCATGATGTGACTGGAGGCGGAGCTTAGGTCATGGGAGTGATGGGAGTGGCTGTAAATACAGATGAAGCTTCCCTCGCTCACCTGCTGCTCACCTGCTGTGCAGCCGGGTCCCTAACAGGCCACGGATTGCTATGGGTTCATGGCCCAGGGCAGGGAGACCCCTGTTATAGCGAGTACAAATAAAAGGAAAAAAAGATCATTCTATCCAAAAAACGTTCAGTACTAAGAGAAAAATTTCATTTGAAAATGATTAGAACAGTAATATCCTAATATAACCATAATAAATATCCTTGTTCAGCAAGACACTGTTTATTTTGTTGCCTCCTTAAATTTTTTCCTTTTTTTAAAAAAGATTTATTGTTTTTGACAAGAGACAGAGAGAGACAGAAAGAAGGGGGAGGGCCCAGAGCCGTTTCCATAGTTGGACGTCACCAGTTTTCGACATGGTTTCATTCCACACAGGTGGGCGGGGGTCGTGCAGGGCGGGAACTGGGCTGGGGGCCTCCCACATGGGAAGCTCACCTCAGTTCAGCATGTGGGTCCACACGGGCCAGGGCCGGGATTTGATCCTTGGTCTCCGGGGCCGCAAAGCGAGCGCTTAACCTGCTGAGCCATCCCGGCTTCCCAAATTTTTTTCAATTCCAGTTGACATTCAGTATTATTTCATATTAGTTTCAGATGTACAGCATAATGGTTAGACTTTTATTTAATTTAGAAAGTATTTTCCCCCAATTAGTCTAATATCCACCTGCCACCACGCATAGTTATAATAATATTTGCTATATTCCTTATGCTGTACTTCACATCCCTGTGACTATTTTGTAACTGCCAATTTTTTGTACTTTCTGCACTTCTCACCCAGCCTCCAAATATATGCATGCTGTTTCAGAAGAATGTTGTTTAACAAATATAGTTCAAATAAGTTACATTCGGTTTATGTGAACATTTATTTTAATCTTTCTTGAGATGTTTGTTTGAATATTATTACTCAGATAAACTCATGGTAGATCATGCTTCTCTACTGAGGAGATTCTCACAGAATTAGATCCTAAATATAGATTTTACTTAAATTTTTATGAAAAAAAATTAGTTCAGTTTTTACCAAAGAAATCCATGTTTGCATTGAATTGATTTATAAATTCCTTCCTTTTTTGAAACCTGATTTCTTCATTTGTCCTCAAATTGTACTTATTTTTCCAAGGAACAATAATTTGTGACTAAAACATTTATTGCCGGGGAAAGCCGGGACGGCTCAGCGGGTTGAGCGCTCGCTTTGAGGCCACGAGGACCGAGGATCGAATCCCGGCTCCGGCCCAGGCAGGACCCACATGCTGAACTGGGGAGTTCCCACAGTTCGGTTCTCTGGCTGTCTCTGTCTCTGTCTCTCTCTCTATCTGTCAAAAGTAAAATAGAAATAAATATGCACTGAAG
>PVKE010010454.1:0-42450 GCA_004027555.1 Craseonycteris thonglongyai | reverse complement strand
GACCCACATGCTGAACTGGGCTGTGCCCCCAGTTCCGTTCTTGCCGGGGGGCCCATGTGAGAGGCTCCCGGCCCAGTTCCTGCCCTGCGCAGCCCTGTACCCACCTGTGGAATGAAACTATATGGAAAACTAATGTCAACTATGGAGACTGCTCTGGGCCCTCCCCCTTCTCTCTGTCTCTCTCTGTCTCTGTTTCTCTCTGTCAAAAATCAATAAAATAAATCTTTTTTAAAAAAAAAACCCAAAAAATACCAATTTACATTGGATGCTCCATGTTAAGTCATGAAGACACTGCCAGGGTCGTAGTATGTTAGTTGTTACTAGAGTGCTGAATAGGTGTTAGCTATTACTATGCGATGGTTAATTTTAAGTGTCAACTTGACTGGGTCATGGGGTACCCAGATATTTGCTTAAACATTATTTCTGGGTGTGTCTGTGAGAGTGTTTCCAGATGAGATTAGCATTTTGAACTGGTAGGCTGAGTAGAGTGGAGCGCTCTCCCCAGTGTGGGTGGGCAACATGCAATCCATTGAGGGCCTACATAGAACAGAAGGGTGGGGGAAGGGAGACTCTGCTCTGTCTGCCTTCCTCAGCTGGGACACGGATCTCCTCCTGCCCTGGGACTGGGACTTTCACCATCAGTGTTCCTGGTTCCCAGACCTTCAGGCTCAGACTGGAACTATGCCACAGGCATTTCTAGATCTCCAGCTTGCAGGCGACAGATCATGGGTCTTCTCAGCCTCCATAATTGCCTGAGTCAATTCTTATAAAAACAAGTCTATCATCTATCAATCATCTATCTATCTATCTATCTATCTATCTATCTATCTACCTATCTATCTATATTATCTTCTATTCATCTTATTGGTTCTGTTTCTCTGGAAAACCCTAACATAACATATAATACTGTTTTATATGTATATTTTAAAAACATAAATAAATATAAATGGTTTGTTGTAGGTAGCACTTAGAAACTGACGGCTTTTACTCAAGAATATGTTTTTGAGATCTCACATGTTCAGACACATAGATTTAGTTTGGGTTCATTCTGTTAAAATGCTGAATAATAATAATTCAATATATGAATATACCACATTTTATTAATTCATTGTCATATTGATGTTCCCTAAGAAATTTAATTTGGAATTTTTAAGTGTTTTTTAAAGATTTATTTTATTGTTTGAGAGGGGAGAGAGAGAGAAAGAGGGAGAGAGAGAGAAGAGGGAGGGCACAGAGCAATCTCCATAGTTGTACATCATTAGCTGTGACATAGTTTCATTTCACACAGGGGCTGTGGGGCTGTGCGGGGTGGGAACTGAACGGGGGCCTCCCGCATTGGAGGTGAGGACATTCACTGCCACCCCAGTGGGTACCAGTTGTGCTGCAGTTCAGCATACAGGTTTGCATGGGCCAGGGCTGGGATTCGATCCCCAAACTTCATGGTTACAAGACAAGTGCCCAACCTGTTGAGTTATCCCTGCATCCCCTAATTTGGAATTTTTACCAATATTTTGATATTGTAAGCAATACTGCAATGAATATCCATATATATTCTTATGTATCTGAGCAAGTATTTTCTAGATTAAATATCTAGAGGTAGAATTGATAGGTCTTGGATTATGTGTATTTTCACTTTAAATGGTTCTGATAAATAACCCTCCAAAATATTCTAATTTGCATATCCTTTCCCACCAGGAATATTTAAAAAGGCACTTTCTACCTGAAGGTTATGAAGACTGCTCTTCTTTGACACTTTCTTCTAAAATTTTGTGGGTTTTTGTTATTTAGCATTTTAAACTTGGATTTATTTTTATATATGGTGTGAAGTAGGGATCCATTTTCTTCCATAAATCAATTTTCCCTACATATAGCTCATGAAGAATTCATTCATTGATTAAAATGACTTCTTTATCCTAAGTCAAATCCCCCTGTATGCATGAGTTTATTTTGGGGCACGAGTCTATTCTTATCTATTTCTGTGTACTGATGCCACCTGTTTTAAATTTTCAGCTTTATGATGTTTTTTAATCTGGTAAGGCAAGCTTCTAGCCTCCACCACTTGTTCTTTTTCAATGGGCTATTGTTGCACATTTATACATACTCTTTTTTAAGATTTATTTTATTGTTTTTGACAGAGAAAGAGACAGAGAGAGACAGACACAGAGAGAAGGGGGAGGGCCCAGAGCAGTCTACATAGTTGAACTTCATCAGTTTTCGACATGGTTTCGTTCCACACAGGTGGGTGGGGCTGCGCAGGGCAGGAACTAGGCTGGGGGCCTCCAGCATGGGAGGCACACCCCCTTGAGCCAGGGGCCAAACTGGGGGGCAAGAACCAAACTGGGGGCTTCCTGCATGGGAAGCACACCCCAGTTCAGCATATGGGTCAGCACGGGCCGGGGTCGGGATTTGATCCTTGGTCCCCAGGGCTGCAAGTTGAGTGCTTAACCCACTGAGCCATCCCAGCTTCCCCTATATATATTCTTAAAATGACATGAAACATTATGTATTTACATGTTTATGTGTTTATTACTGGTTTTCTCCTTTAGAATGAAAGGTCCACGAAGGCTTTTTGTGTTATTCACCACCGTATCCTCGGTGCCTAGAACAATAGGATCAGACCCAGTAGGTCCTCTATGCATTTTTGTTAAGTGAAGGAAGAGACATGAATTTTAGAATCATCCTGTCAAATTCTACAGAGTCCTTTTGGTATTTTGATTGAAATTTCACAGAAGCTTTAAATTAATTTGGGGAAAATTGACATCTTTGTAATTCTCTCCATTTATTTGGGTCTTTTTTGTGTCTTTCAATACAATTTTATTGTTTTCTCCATGATAATTTCTAATTAGTTTATTCCTAAACATGTCATAGTTTGTTTTTGTTTTTTTTACTATGGTAAACGTGATTTTTAAATTATTATATTTTCAAATTGTTATTGCTGATATATAGGAGAGCTCTTGATTTGTACATATTGATCTAATGTTCAGTCACTTTGCTGAATTTACCATTTATTTCTGGGTTTTCCATGTGGATAATCATATCATCACAAATAAATTGTCCTCTTCTATCCCAACCTTTAAACCTCTTGTTTCTTTTAATTTCTTATTGTGTTAGTTGTAACTTCCAGTGTACTACTGAAGAGTAGAGGCATTGATTCATTTCTAACCGCATTGTGTATGTCACTCAAGATAGGTCAAGGTACAGTACAGTGACAACCCCCAAATCTAGTGACTTCTGATAAAAAAAAACTATTTATTACATATATCTCATGTCTAACACAAGTCATGGAGCAGGGAGGAGTTCCTTACTGTAGTTTCTCAGAGACTCAAGCTGATGAAAGTTTTATGCCTCCCTGGACATGTACTTCTACTATAAATATGGCAGAAGAAGGAGGCACTTAAATTATGGACTGGCTTTTGAAGCTTCCACTCTGATGTAACTCATGTTCTGTCCACTGGCATTTCAAAGCAAGCTCCATGGCCAAGCCTAACACCCAAAGGGGATAGAGAAGTGTGACCCTACCAGATGCCTGGCGGACAAGAGGCCTGTGGGCAAGCTTCGAACTCTCCACCACTGCACATGGGGTAAGTTACGCTACACATGCTCTGAGTTTCTGGTAGATAACCCTTTATCAAGCTGAGAAGTTCATGAGTTTGCTTAGATTTTGTTAAATAGTTTGTCCTTATCATGAATGAGTGTTAAATTTTATCAAATGATTTTATGCCATCTGTTTGATGTACCAGTGTTATTTTTCTCCCTTAATTTGTTAAGGCATTTATACATGTTCTTTCTCTGCCCAGAACATGATGCTCCTCCAAACACTCCAAACACTTTTCTTGGTTAATTCCTTGTCATTCTCCAGAGCTCAAGCATTCATTCAGCACACAGTTACTGAGGGATACGATGTACCAGATGCTGTTCCAGGCACTTGGGATACATCAATGAACAAAGCAGATAAAGGCCCATGTCTCTGCCCCCACCCCCACCCCCAGACCCAGTCCCAGCCTCAGCCCTAGACCCCCCCCAGCTCCTCCCCAATCTCCGCCCCCTCCCCCAACGCTCCGCACCCAAGACACTGCAACTTTAAGGGGGCCGGCAGAAACCGAGCTGGGCGGTGATTGGTGGTTTATTCTAAGGGCTGGAAGATGAGCTCATCTGCAGCCAATAGCCAGGCTGCACCGGCCAGACCCCTGCACCTGGCTGGTGGGTGCAAAGCCCTGGCCCGCGGTGCACGGTCGCCCGCCAGGGTGAAGGGGCGATAGCGGCAGGGGTAGGTCTGACTGCGCTGGCCGAGCTCCTGGCTCGGACAGGTATGGTGTCTACCCGGCCCCTCATCATCCCCACTTCCCCAAGGCCCGGACGCCCCTCCTCTCACACCCCCAGCCCGCCTTCCTCGGCCGGATCGCCGCGGGGTGGTGCCCCTTGCGCGCCCCGCACTCACGGCTGAACGCGCAATTTTGTGCGTCGAGGCGCGGCTGTGCGACACTGCCACACGGCCCGGCCCGGCAGGGTGGCCCCTCGACGCCAGGGCCTGACTCGAGCAGCCCAGCCCTTTGGCCTTGGCATCCCCAACACAGGCCTCGGGGCTGCAAGTGCAGGGTGGCTGAGCCGAGTCCTTCCCTCCACCTCCTGGCCGCATTCTGACCCCGGGCTGTGTGTTTCCCTTTGCGCCCCACTCCCCAGCCTGTGCTCCTCTCGCTTTCTCCAGAGGTAGCAATGACCTGGGGTTGGAAGTTCACACCCAGCCCTTCCCCAGTGAAGCGGGAGAGAGCAGAGGTGCCCCAGCAGTGAGGGGCAGCGGCAGCTCTGCTGGCTCCTCTCTGAGCCCTTTCCTGTCTTCAGCCACTTCTCTATTCCTTTGGCCACTTGTGTCACACACTGCTCAGGAAGGAGCTGCTGTCCCGTCCTTGGAGGCCATGTGGCCTCCAGGCCTTCTCAGAGAAAGCCTTCCCCTTCCTAGGGCCAGGTTGGCCCTGCTCTACCTCCAACCAGAATCTGCCGCTCAGCCATTCATTCAGCCACAGCTTCACAGCCTGGCCTTGTGCCCAGCTCTCTGCTGGGCTCCATGGGGGTTCCTCACTCCCGACCACACTGACCTCAGCACTAAGGGAAGCAAAGCAGGGGCGGTGCATTCTGGTTGGAGCGGAATCCTGAAAGATGAATGAGATTCCTGTAGGACAAGCCAGGAGGGCAGGAGAACAGGCAGGATGGAGAAGGGAACAGTGTGAGGAATGGCCTTTGAGCCCAAGGCCCCTCATGTTTCCTGTGGACTAGATACCGATTTGCTCTATAAAGGCCCCGTGAAGGCAATTTGGGATCAGAATATCTTCAGCTGTTTTCAATGCTCAGCACGTAGCAGGTGCTCAAGAAATACTTGTTGAACTGAATTTGAATTAAAAGAAGGAGCCCCAAGGGTATTAGTAATTCTATTCCCACCACTTAGAACAGAGCTGGCCCAGTGAAGGACCTTTACCCACATGAGCTTTGACCCCTCCAGCCCTGGGAGAGCAGTACTGCTCTCTGAATATTCAGTGGAGGAAACCAGGGTGCAGATGGGGTGGTGCTCCCAGCTGATCCTCCCCAAGGCATCTGTTCATTGCAGGTCACAGCCATAGGGCAGCACCATGAGCGTGGTGGCCTGTGAGGGCCCACCTGGCCCTAGCCAGGAGCCCGAGCCCTGCTCACGCACCCGGTCCCAGGCTCACATGTACCTGGAGCAGATTCGCAACCGGGTGGTCCCAGGGGCACCTGACATGACCAAGCGGGACTACCTGGTGGATGCAGCCACGCAGATCCGGCTGGCCCTGGAGCACGATGTCAGTGAGGACTACGAGGCAGCCTTCAACCACTACCAGAACGGCGTGGATGTTCTGCTGCGAGGCGTGCACGGTGAGGCCCGGGCTGGGCAGGGAGAGGGGCCAGCACAGACAGGCCAAGTTGGGGCTCGTCATCTGCCCGTCTGTGCTGGGTGAGCAGGCTCCATGCTGCCCTGCAGGGCCTCCATGAAAGACAGTAATAATAGAGAGCATTTATTTTATTGTTTTCAACAGAAAGACAGAGACAGAGAGATGGGGGAGGGCCCAGAGCAGTCTCCATAGTTGTATGTCATCAGTTTTTGGAGTTTCATTTCACACAGGTGGGTGGGGCTGCACAGGGCAGGAACTGGGACTGGGGCCTCCCACATGGGAGGCACGCCCCTGCGAGCTGGGGGCAAACCAGAGTTGGGGGTGGGGGCTCCTACATGGAAGCTTGCCCCCCCCACACACACACATGGGAAGCACACCATAATTCAAACGAATGTTTATTGAACAGTACCTTTATGACAGGCACAGGTCTAGGGCTTTACCTGGATTAACTCATTTGGTTCTCACAGTAACAGAAGATACTATATACGTTGTTGCATGTAGTTCCAAGTATACGAGTATGGAAATTATTTTTATTCCTGTTTTCCATATGAGGAAACTGAGGCATGCAGCAGTTACATAGCTTGCTTAAGGTTCCATAGTTATCAAGTGCCAAGCCTGGGGTTTGCACAGTTTTGGCTGCAGAGGTGGTGTGCTGGCCTGGCCGTTTTGCTGGGCTGGGCTTCTGCCCCCTGAAGAACGGTAGGCACACTGTGGAGCTGAAGGGCTGGGAAGTGCTCCAGAGAGAACAGCAAAGGTCTGGAGATGAGAGCCTGTTAGGACAGAGTGAGGCATCTCCGAGCTAGGGGAGAGGTGGTTTCTGAGGCCGGGTTGAGACTCGTGAGGGCCTCGGGGGCCAGGCTAGCCACAGCGCATGTGTCCTGCCCTCCTGCTGAGACCTTCACGGCCCGGCTTCAAGCCTATTCCTTTGTCCTCCAGTCCTGGCCCCCGCTCTGGCCTCCTTCACACTGGCCATCAGCGATGGAGGAAGCTGCATTCTCTGGGCGCTCCTCTCCCCTCCTCTGCAAATGGACGTGGAAATCCCCACGCTGTCCCTTCCCAGGGTGTCATAGCCAGCAAGGTGGTGGGTACCAGCTGTGAAGTGCTGGAGGCTGAGGGGAGCGTAGCCACTGATCCCACCCTCTCCGCCCATCTTCCTTCTCCCTGCGGGTGTCGCCCCCCGCCGACCCTCCTGCCACAGCTGCAGCTCCAGAACAGATGTAAGGCCAGGTTCTGCTGACCTGCCTCAAAATAGGCGCTCTGTCCTGTGGAGGGCAGAGGACGGGCCATGGGAACTGAACCGCAGCCCTTAAAAGCCTGGGGAGGGCAGGGGGAGCCCTGATGACCTCCTTGCCCCCACAGTCGACCCCAACAAGGAGCGACGTGAGGCTGTAAAGCTGAAAATCACCAAGTACCTGCGGCGGGCAGAGGAAATCTTCAACTGTCACCTACAGAGGACGCTGGACAGCGGAGCCAGCCCTGGCATAGTGAGGAGACCCCGCCCCGAAGGCCTGAGGCTCTGAGGGGAGAGAGCCTCCCTCGCAGAGTCCTGGACTGCAGGGCAGGGTGGGGGGGGGGGGCGGTGTGTGCTCCGGCTGCCCCTCCTCCCGCCCTCTTCCTGGCTTCCTTTCTCTCCTACAGCCTCCATAGTTCGTTCATTATCAGACACTTAGTGAATCATTTCCAGTCCAGGCTCGTGCCCTCACAGAGAGCACACACACATCTCCCCACCCTCACACACTGCTCATACACTTGCTCGTGTGTGTACACACTCCAAGGCTCCCAGATCTGTTTGAATGGGCCACAGTGTTTGGAACAGACACAAATACCCACATGTGTACATATGCACGCGCTGCATACATAGATGTGCACAACTGTTATCTCCATATGGCTTTTCCTAACCCAGTGGGCACTCAGAGGGGGTTGAAAATGCACACCCACTTCTCATGCCCATAGGCACACAGACACACCCATCCTAGGCTCACTGCATCCTGTCAGGCTGTTTTCTCTCAAAGTAGGTGCCTGGTCTGCATGTCTTGGTCTTCAAAGCATGTTATTTCCTCACCCCTGGGAGCATCTGCTGCCTGTAGAGGGTGCTTTCAAGAGGGGCTTTCTAAAGCCCACCGGAGCCTTGGAGGAAGGCTGGGTGGGGCCTGAGCGAAGCGGGCAGCGTGGTCAGCCTGGACCCCTGTGGGCCCCCTGCCAATCAGGGCGACCATCTCTACTCAGCCTGTCGCTGTGAGATGGGGTCGCCCGTACCCCATTCTTGCCTGCGGTGGTCACTGTTCTCCTGGCAGTGGGAGGCAGTGGCTGAGGAGGGCTGGGCCCTGAGGCTGCATGGCCTGTCTCTCACCTCTGCAGGGCTTCAGTAGCCTGAGGCTGCGGCCCATCCGCATGCTGAGCTCTGCCCTGGAGCAGCTTCGAGGCTGCAGGGTGGTCGGGGTCATCGACAAGGTGAGTGAGCAGAGGCCGTGATGTGGAAGGAGGTGGTATGTGCAATTGGGGGCAGCGGGTAGGGAGAGAGAGCAGCTACCCTTGCTTCTCCAGAGGGGAAAGGAGTCAGGGGGTCCAGAGGAAGAGAGCAGCTGTGTCCAATGGTTTCCGACCCCTCCTCACCCCAGCACATACCAGTCAAGTCCTGGGAACAGAAGAGGCAGACAGCCCCTCTTACAGCCTTCCAGCTCAGACAGATTCAAACAGAAGCCACAGGAGAAGCTGAGTCCAGGGCACCGTGCCAGCACACACTGCCTGGCTCACCCTCACTTCCCACAGGTCCCCACCCCACACTCTGCACCCTGTAGCCGCACTAGGCACAGCCAAGAAGGTCCTATGGCAGGAATACGCTCCTCCCCACAAACCTGCCCTGCACACGACCCCAGCTGGCTGGAACGTGGTCTAGGGGCTTGGAAACCACGCTTTCTCTCCTGGCACTCCCACCCTCACCCGGGCCCCAGCTGAGCCCCTTTCCCTTAATTCAGGGCAGAAAGGAACACAGGAACTGACATCGCATCCCGTACCTGGCACACTCAGTAAAGTCGGGGAATCAGAAGGACAAACAGTTGGGTAAAATGAGATTTGAGCCAATATTTGATTGCCCGCTGCCCCAACCAAGGGAGTACCTGAGTAGTCACGAAATTGGTTCTTTCTTAAACTGGACTATTGATCAGAATCACATGGGGGAACTTCCTAAAATTACAGATGCTTGGGCCCCACGCCAGGCCCGTTGAATTAGAATTCCTTGAGTTGAGCCCAGGAATCTGTAATTCAAACACTCATCTGGGGATTTTAACGGGTCTGGAGACCACCGAGAAAAGGGGGCCAGAGTGCGCTTCCCTACACTCCAGAGGCTGAAGGGCTGTCTGGACAGCACACGGCATGGCCGTGGGCAAGTCCCTTCTCTCTGAGCACTGGTTTCCTCACCGTAAGTGGGCTGAGAATCTACCCCCACGGGGTGATGTGGGAACTATAGTGATATAATTTTTGGGAAAGGCCTGGCACATGCTAAAACATTTGGTGCATGTTTGATGGTTAATTGCTAGTGACAAAAGTGAGAAGGGAAGCGTGCTGGCTTCCCACCCCCCAGCCCTGCTCCAGCTGCTACTCCCAGGTCCCTAGACTGGTCCCTGGCTGTCAGCCCGGCCAGCTTCTGTCTGTGTGGTCCTGCCTTTCCATAGCACTGGTCCATGTGGCTCAGACAGGCTGGGGAGGTGACTGCCACCACCATTTCCCTGCATGGGATCCCACTGAACCATAAGCATTGTGGAGAGAGGGGTTCGGGGTCAAGTTTGGAAAATAGTGAGTTAAAGTTACCTTTTTTTTTTTGGTAGGAGTTTTATAGGAGTTTTCAGAGATTTTAGAATGAAATGTGCAGGGGAGGTCTATGATAGAATTCTCCAAATTTGTTTAAGCCCAGGGCATGCACATGCAAAGCATTTTCCGAATCCAGCATTCTGAGGCCTGTGATATGGAAAGCACAAAGTGAGGCCAAGCTCAAGCATTCTGCCTTGAGATTACCTTTCTTTCCTTTTTTACCCTTTCTTGGGCACTCAATTTACCTCCTCCACCTCCCTCCTGAGATCCTGCTGCTTTTTCCTGAGTCATTCCCAAGCCAGGAATACTAGCTTCCCCAAATTAGGAGAGGTGTTAGGGCCGCTGGGCCCAGGCCTCTGCAGCCAGTCCTGGCTGTGCTGTCACAGTGTCCCATTCCACAGCTCTGCCCAGGCAGGTCTGGAGGGAGGGCCGTGCCAGCCAGCAGCAGCGCCAGGAAGGAGCAAAGGGCTGGCTCAGGAAGCCAGAGTGCCCTCAGAGATGCCTAGTGGTCAGGGTGGGAGTCTCTAGCGGCAGAAGAGATACTGGCAGGCATGGGGGTGGCAGGGAAAGTGAGGTTGCTGGATCAGGGGCTAGGAGGCAGTTGGCCAGAATCCCAAGGGGTCTTGCTCCCAGGGGCTGTGGGACCTGGGAGCCTAATCCTGGAGCCAGACTCTTGAGTCAGGGATGGGAAAGAAAAAGAAGGTCATCCAAGTCACTTCTTGATTTTTTTGGCTCAAGCACAGGGGTCTTTTTTAGTTATTATCATCAGTGACCATTTAATGTTGGCAGGTTTCATACAGTAGTCCAGATTTCCTGCTTCTCCTGAAAAACCAAAAGATCTGGAAATGCTGGCCCACATTCCTGCTCAGCAGCTGGGGGCTTTAATGGGGGCACCAGCCTTCCAGTTTGCTCTTGTCCCCACCCTGCCCACTTGGCTCACATGACTGGCCCCTGTGGACCTTGGAGTTTACAAACCTGTTTGAAACTTTTGACTTGTTTACTCCATGAGAGATTCCTCCTGGAGTTTTGATACTTTGGGTATTTTTAAAGAAAAGGTTAATGTGTTTCACCAAAACTTTAATTGTCCCCACTTCCCAAGAACTCAGTAGATTTCCTTAAAAAAAAAAAAATCCCTTTTTAAAAAGGTGAGAGCAGGCACCTGACAATACCAATATCTGACATTTGTAAGGCACATTCTTGTTTGTAAAGCTGTTGCATTAAGCATCTCAGTCACCCTGTGGGGGAAAGCATTCCACTGTACGGTACAATACTATATAGTCACTAGCCCCAGAAGACTATTTGAATTAAAATTAATTAACTATTCTGTTTCTCAGTCACATCAGCAACATTTCAAGGGTTCGATAACCACATTTTGCCAGTGGCTTACACATTGTACAGTATATATATATATATATATATATATATATATATATATACACACACACACACACACACACACACACATTCCTTCGTGGAAAAAGTTCTGTTGGACCATGCTGTATTTTAATAATTGTCTCACAGAGAATGAAACTGAGGTCCAGAGAGGGCACTGACTCATGTGCTGTTTCTATAGCAATGAGCAAAGGAGGAAGGGGATGTTTTGTTTGCTTGGTTTAATGGGAAAGTGCTCCCTCTGCTACCCTTTTGAAATATAACGAAAGAGAAAGGAGTTTAAGACAAACAAACAAAAAAATTTCTGTCTTACCTAACTCCAAGATAATCACTACTGATGTTTTGGTCTCATTCTTTGTAGACCAGTAAAAAAAAAAAAAAAAAAAAAATATATATATATATATATATATATATATATATATATATATATATATAATACACATATATATTTAATACACACATATATTTAATACACGTGTGTGTATTGATATATATAATATACTTGTTTCAATATACTGGTCAAGTTTTATTTTCTGGCTTCCCCAACCTTCAGGGCTGGTTTTTGGAATCTGTATATGAGACAACCTTGCCCAAGACAAGATGTTAGGGAATCCCACTTGGCAAGGGACAGTGGGAAATTATCCGTGTGTCAGTACTTGTGGGAAACTGTTCTCCTAAGTGACCCCACAGTTTTCTTTCTCAAACACTGTGCAGATTTGGTCGAGGAGCTGGGGCCAGGCTGGGTTCAGTCTCTGGCTGTTGGAGGAGAGACCTCTGGTGGTCAGAGGCGGGACGTGCTCCGGTGCTCCGCTACTTCACTGCCTTCATTTCACTGATGATGGCGACACTGGGACCCAGAGGGGAAGGCATGTGCCGAGGTCACCTGGTTGTGCCCTCAGTTGTAGTGAGGGCTCCAGGGCTCTGGCATCAGCCAGCCTGGAATCAGATCCTGGCTCTACCACTTTCTAGCAGCCTGTCTGTAGGTAACATAACCTCTCTGAACCTCACTTTCTTCACCAGTAAAATGGGTCACTAGTAACACTCACCTGGTAGGGCTGTGGAGCTACAGTATTCTGTGTAAAGCGCTGAGGGCAGAGTAAGTGCTCTCTAGCTCGTGGGAGGTTTCTCAGTAATAATAACCACTACAGATCATCTAGGCCGTGCTCTGTGGCAGCCACAGGCTGCTACTCTACTTGAGTTGTTGCTCTCATCGAATCCTCCTGATTGCCTTCTGAAGGAGGTGCTTGTTTTACAGTTTAAAACAACGAGATTCAGGGAGGATATGACGTGGCGAATGTGATCATTGGCATTTTCATGGCCTTTGCCTTTGCAAAGGGCCTCCCCACTTATGGCCTCAACAAACCGGTGATGTGGGAAAGGGGAACATTTGTCATTACTGTTTGGTAGATGAGAAAATCAATTCATTCGCCCGAGCTCTAAACCCAGCCTTCATTGCTGCCTGATTGCTGGCCTCAGAGATGGCCTCCCGCCTGCCACCACGGGGCGTGTCTGCAGGGCAGGCCAATGGCCAGTCACACCACCAGGGTGCTGGTCTTGCCCCACATGTCCCTCATCTGAGCCGAGTTTCCCCTTTCCTGCCCTGACACACCTGGCGTGCCCTCCGCTGTGGCTGGGGTCCACCCCTGCCCACCGCATCATGAGTCAAGGGCCCAATTCCAAACAAGACCCTGCCCCAGTGATTGGCAGACTGCTTCCCCTAACCCAGCGGTGGCGAACCTTTTGGCGATTGAGTGCCAAAGTTTATGAAATAAGAGTATACTCGCTCGACTCGCGTGCCAACCCATCGCGTGAGATAGAGGTATCGATTATTTTTATGTCTATACGAGGCATAGGATGTTTTTATAACAAAAAACAATAATTTTTTAAAAGGTATTCACAATTATTTGTTTTGAAGTTTAAATATTTTATTAGAATGCATAACAAAGGTAATTATATAAATTAAATACCATAGAAAATCTCTATCAGTCATTTATTACATTTTTATTCGGTGTACAATAACATGATATTATAATAAAATTATAATCTATATGAAACAAAAAGGAAAAAAACGTGACAGAATTATAATAATAAACATTAGTCGTCAAATGCACGGAGTAACCATGAAAATTAAAGAATCCTCTATCATTGTTAGTGTGATTTCTGTTGTTGTGCAGAAGAAGACAGATGAATCACATCAGGTTTATATTTTGTTGTTTTTAACATTACACAAGCTGCACTTGCTGCAATTACAAGTTGTTCACATGTTTCAGGTGTGACAGCAACGGGAGAGTAGAATACTCGAAAAATTTGACTCAATAGCCCAAACGCATTTTCCGCTACTCTGTGAGCACGAGTTAACCTGTAGTTGAAGATGACTTTGGATTTTTCTCCTCTAGCTGTTATTTTACAGTATGGTTTCACATCATGTTTGTATAATCTGAAAGCTTCATCTCCAACTATAACATAGGGCACTACTTTATTCGAACCAGGAAGTCTCTCATCTGGAGGAAATATACCTTATTTCCCGAAAGCACTTGTTTCCCCAGGACAGACTTCGCAAAAATTCCATTGTCCCCCTCTTTTCCATATGACCCAACATCTATCTATTGCTATAAATTTACAGTTGGCATCAACCAAAGCAAGTAATACAACAGAAAAGTACTCCTTATAATTAAAAAACGTATACGGCGCTCTTCTTTGTCTTCCCATCTGCAACTTAGATCAATATGAGTTGTTATTTGGACCCTGTCATCTAAACTCACCATGAAATTGCCCTTAGCGCCCTCCCAGCTCCGCGTGCCGAAATAATTGCTCCGCGTGCCACTTTGGGCACGCGTGCCATAGGTTCGCCACCCCCACCCTAACCATAGGGTGGAGGAGTGGGCTGCTCTCCAGAGAAAGGCTTCTCTAACAGGGGTGGGGAGCAGGGGCGAGACCTGAGGGAGCAATGCAAGCCTGAGTGCTGTGGGCACAGCCTGGCCCTCAGGGGCCTGGGGCCACACTCTCAGAGCCCCAGCTTCTTCACTTGCAAAATAAAAGGTCAGAGGAGGGAACTGGCTCTGAGGTCACTTCCATCTGTGAGTTCCTCAGGCCCTGCAGCATGGCCCGCTCACCATGCATGTGTGAAGCACCTGTAACGTCACTGTGCTGGGCAGGGCTCTGGGAACACAGAGCTAGACGGGTCTGGTTCCTGCCCTGCTGGAGCTTAGTGCAATGGGGAGGCAGGAGATTAGACTCAGTGTGATAAGTCTCCCCTAGGGGTGAGCCTGGAGACAATTAGGGCCCCAGCCCACTCTGAGGGCTGGGAAGGCTTCCTGGAGGAGGTGGCACCCGAACTAAGACCTGCAGGTCAAAGAAGGGTGGATGAGCAGGACAGGGTCAATGTCAGTTTCCAGGGGCCGAGGGCACACTCTGCACCACCAAAGCCAGCCCTCCCTCCCCTGCCCCGGAGTGAGTCCACCTCAGTGGAGAAACGCGGGGGCTGGGCTGGGGCCGAAGCCATGGAGCCCCAGGACTAGCATATACCCTGACCAGTGCCTCCTGGACCTTGGCAGGTGCAGCTGGTCCAGGACCCAGCGACTGGAGGGACCTTCGTGGTGAAGGCAGGTGCCCCCAGCCCCCTAACCTGTATTCCCCTGGGGACTTAAGAGTGCTTGGAAACCCCAAACCCTCTGGGGAACCCCTGACCCAGAACCTATATCTCCCTCCAAATCCAAAAGCCACTTGTTCTGCCCCTGAGCATGCCCCCTGCCTCACTCTCTCTCTCTCTCTGCCTCCTCCTTGGCCTGGACGGTAGAGGACCTGGATTCTATGGGGAGATAGGGGTGAGGGCCAGGCCAGGAACTGGGGAGAGGCAGGTGCTCCTGAGTGGCTCCCACCCCTCATCCCATTGCCCCTGAAGCTGGGGCTCCAACGTCCCCTGGCAGAGCCACCTCTGGCCTGTCTCCTGCTGATCTGCCTGCTCTGCCCTCTCCCCAGAGCCTGTCCAGGAGCCACGTGGTGAGCCGGGAGCGGCTGACCATCATCCCGCATGGCGTCCCCTACATGGCCAAGCTGCTGCGGTACTTTGTGAGCGAGGACTCCATCTTCCTACACCTGGAGCATGTGCAAGGTGAGGGGGTCTGAAGGGGCCCGGTCAGCTCCTCGGGCCTTTGGGATGATGTCTTTTCTCCCCTTCACATGCCAAGCTCTGGGCAAGGGGTGACTTGCACCAGCTGTGCAGCACAGACCAGGGGACCCAGACTGTCTGGAGGATGATGGCAGAATGAATGTGAGCCCCTGTGTGGTGTTGAAGGGACAGGGGACATTCTGGGGAGGATGTGCCCATCCTGGGCTGACAGGGCATTGAGGTAGATGTCCCCTTTTGTCACCATTTCTTCCAGCCTTGGCTCTTTTCATTTTCCTAGTCTGTGCCCATCCGTTAGAGCAGCCCCATGGGATGGTGGAACTGAAGCTGTAAAGATAGGACCTGGGTCATGTAGCAGATATTTACTGATCACCTATTATAATGATGAGGTTTTTCTGGTTGGTTTGTTTTTAATGAGGTACAACACACATCTTTGGTCATGACATAAAGTCACCATAGGTCCGTGGAGGGTGGAGGATCTGGGTTCTCTGGTGGAGATAAGGGTGAGGGCCTTCTTTTTAAAGACGTATTTTTATTGTTTTTTTGACAGAGACAGAGAGAATGGGGAGAGCCCAGAGCAGTCTCCATAGTTGAGAGCATTAGTTTTCCACATAGTTTCACTCCACAGGTGGGCACGGGGCTGCGCAGGGCAGGAACCAGACTGGGGGCCTCCCGCATGGGAGGCAAGCCCCCGAAAGCTGGGGGCTGAACCGGGGGTCTCCCACATGGAAAGCTCACCCTGGTGAGAACCAAACTGGGGGCTTCCCACATGGGTCAGCACGGGCCAGGGCTGGGATTCAACCCTCAGTCCCCAGGGCTGCAAAGCAAGCACTTAACCCACCGAGCCATCGTGGCTTCCACCCTAAACTTTTTTTTTTTAATATATTTTTATTTATTTATTTTTATTTTTGACAGAGAGAGAGAGACAGAGAGAGAACTGAACTGGGGGAACTCCCCAGTTCAGCACATGGGTCCGCATGGGCTGGGGCTGGGATTCGATCCTCGGTCCCCAGCGCTGCAAAGTGAGCGCCTAACCCACTGAGCCATCCCGGCTACCCTTTTTTCTTTAAAAGTATACTCATGTATGTATAAAATATATTGAGCACTGGTGAAGCCACCGCCCAAACCAAGGACATTAACAGTAATTTACATCTCCTTAGGGCTTAAGCACCAATTTTGTGCCAGGTTGGGAGGCTGGATCCTTTGTGGGTGAGTGAGAGGGAAGGAGAGGTCTTTCCAGGCTAAGAGAGGGAGGCGCAGGGGTGAGGACCTGGACAGCAGAGGGTCCATGCCCAAAGCCAAGGGGAGGCGGGGGCGGGACAGGGCCCTGATGTCCATGCTCTTCTCTCCCCTGTCCCCACGCCGGCTGCACGGCCCAGGACGTACTCTCTGGTCCCACCTGCTCTCCCAAACCCACCCACAACCGTCTGGGCTCAGGTCTGGTTCCAGCCTGGAAAGGATGAAGCCTCAGCTCAACACCCGCCTCAGCCTCCAGACCCCAACACGGCTGCCCCCGGGCCACACCCACCTGCAAGACAGAGTCCCCCAGGAGCCTCTGCAGAGTCACAGCCTTCTCCCAGCCAGGGAGGCCCCATCCATCAGACCCCAGAGCGGGGCTGCAGGTGACCCCTCAGCCAGGACCGGCACTTCCTGCTCCTCGGACCTTCCAAAGGCGCCGGGTGGCCTCCTGCACTTCCAGTCCAGGCACAGACCTGGCCAGAACTTGGACACGGCGTCCTCCTGGGGCCTCCCTTGGGTTCGTGAGGGGGCTGGCCGGGTGCTGGGGGGCTGTGGCCGTGGCCGAGGTCAGAGCTGCCCCTCGGTGGACGAGGCCAGCCTGGGGTTTGGCAGGGGTGCCTGGAGTGTGAAGGAAGAGCAGGTGAAGCGGTGGGCAGCCGAGACGCTGGTGGCCCTGGAAGCGCTGCACCAGCAGGGGGTGCTGTGCCGGGACCTCAACCCCCGGAACCTGCTCCTGGACCAGGCAGGTAGGTGCCCGGGCCTGGGGGGAGGGGAGCAGGCTGCCCTCTCCTACCCCACCCCTGAGGTGGGGGCCCCCAAAGCCTCAAGACAAAGGAGAGTTCCCTGAAGTCAAGGGGAATGCAGAGCACTGCTTCCTCCCCTGCCGGTACCCAGCCCTTTCATGCAGGACTCCGCTGCGTCACCAGTCCGAGTCCAGGGCAGCAGGTCCCATGAGTAACCAGTTGTCTCTGACCCTTGGAGGAACATACCCTTAGGGAGGCCCTGCCCAGCGAGGCCACTGGCTCCTAGTCCCCTACGCTGTGCTAGCTGCTCAACAGTAACTACTGCATTTTTGTCCCCCCTGCACCTCCCCTGTACACACTGGACGAGAAGGTCACATCCGGCTTACATACTTTGGCCAGTGGTCAGAGGTGGAGCCCCAGTGCTGCAGGGAGGCTTCGGACAACCTCTACAGCGCCCCAGGCAAGAAGGGAGGGTGTGCCAGGGCCCAGGCCGGCCGCGTGGTGCCTGTTTGTGGCTGGGGCTGGAGCTGAGGATGACGGGATGGGCCCTGTCTGGGTAAGAGGAGGGGAGGGGAGACCCGCCCTTCTGAGTAAGGTTGGGACATGTGTGTTCTTTCTCCCACAGAGGTGGGTGGGATTTCTGAGCTGACCGAAGCCTGTGACTGGTGGAGCTTTGGATCTCTACTGTATGAATTGCTGACTGGAACAGTGAGTAGCTGGGCAGCGTGTGGAGCCCTGGTCCATGTCGCTAGCGTAGGATGGGCTGGGCTTAGTCCAACCAGCCAGTGTCAGGGTTGAGGCTGCCTGGTTTTCCCAAATCTGGCCATTGGGCAGATGTCCTGCCAGCATAGCAGCCTCCTACCCAGCTGATCCCAATGGCCAGGAGACCCAGGAAGCCGCTCCCACCCAGGCCATGGACACACTTAGTACCCCCTACTACACTTGTGGCTATAGCTAGTGAGACTCAACGGATGTGGATGAGAGTTGAGTTGGGATGGTCAGGGGAAGTTTCTGGGAGAGGGCACCTGGGCCTAGGTCTGAAGGAAGGGTGAAATCTGACAGAGCTCTTCTGCCCTAAAAGGCACCTGGATCGGCCCTGAGCCCCTCTCCCCACTGCTCACTCCCCCACCCCCTAATACCCTGCTTTGTAATCCTGACTGTAGCTGGAAGGCAGGAGAGGGCTTTCTTTCTTTTTTTTTTTTAAATATTATTTATTTATTTATTTATTTATTTATTTTATTTATTTTTGACAGAGAGGGAGAGAGATACAGAGACACAGAGAGAACTGAGCTAGGGGAGCTCCCAGTTCAGCATATGGTTCCGCATGGGCCGGGGCCAGGATTCGATCCTTGGTCCCAGGATTCGATCCTAGGTCCCAGGCACTGCAAAGTGAGCGCCTAACCCACTGAGCCATCCCGGCTTCCCCTAGGAGAGGGCTTTCTTGATCCAGGCCAGCAGCTGTCCTGTCAAGTCTGGGGCGGCCAAGAGCTCAGAGTTCCGCCCGTAAACACCCTTATTTGGGACAGCGGCCCTTGCCCTCTGTCCTTCCCTGAGAAGCTCAGCATTGTATCTGGGGCGGGTTAGGCCAGACATCAAGCAAAAGGCCAAACTGCATTTGACCAGGAAGTGGCCAGAGTAGATGCAGTGACCGAAAGTCCAGATCTGAACAGGCCACCCCTGGCTTCCGTCTGCTCTTGTCCGATAGCCCGGGGCTTCTGAGTGCCCTGACCACAGGTAGCCCCGTGGAGTGGTGACCTCTCTACCTCCCCCACCTGTCTAGCTGGGGCTCCTGGCCTCCCTCCTGGTTACTTCTTGCAGCTCACCCTGACCTCCAGACAGACTCTCTGCTCTCCAGAGCAGCCCCTTCTGGAGTGCAGTGAGGTCCTGCCTTCTCCCCACGTTGGCCCTGATAGGGGCATGCCATGGCCTGCTGCCAAATGAGTGGCCCATGAGATATGCTTTTCTGTAAGGAAACAAGTTCCAATGTGGTTCCTGAAGTGCCCACTCCAGTTGCAACCCAAGATCAATGCTTCTGGCAAGCTTGGAACCAGACGGCTGGGTCCAAACCCTGAACTCATAATAAATCCCTTTACCCCTCTCCACCTGCTTCTTGTCTTAAAATGGGGATACCAATACTCACTCTGAGGATGGCTGTGGAAAGTATGGATAATGGCGGTCAGCCTGGCATAGAGCAGATCCAAAGCAGAAGGCAGCAATCGTCACCACCCCCTGGGATGTGACACAGGGAGAGGAAATCCTGGTGGCCACTTGTGTACGGATTTCCTGGGCTTGCCTCCTCAGAAGCCTCTCCGTGTGTCTCCCCAGGCCCTGTGCCAGAGCCACCCCTCAGGGATCCAGCCCCACACCCAGCTCCGGCTCCCCGCGTGGCTCAGCCGCCCAGCCGCCTCCCTGCTGACTGAGGTGAGGTACAGCTGGCCTAGAAGAGGGCGGGTGCTGGGAGGGCAGAACCCTGTGTGGGCACAAATGTGCTGCTAGATGTCTACTGTGGGTGTGGGAGGTTATAAGTTCTTCTACGTTGGTGGCCAAACAATACCAAAGTGCTCAGAGTAAAACTGGGGGCTCTGTGGGCCGGGCTGGCAGGCCATGGCGCCGAGAGTCCCTGGAGGTCAGCCCAGGCCTCAGCAATGGGGCTGGGAAGGCCAGCCGGGCGCTGACTGGGCCTTTCTCCACAGCTGCTGCAGTTTGATCCCACCCGGCGCCTGGGCACTGGAGGAGGCGGAGTCAACAGACTCAAGTCCCACCCCTTTTTTAGTACTATCCAGTGGAGCAAACTGGTGCGGTAAGAGCAGTGGAGTGGGCAATGGAAGCAGCGGGACTGGCCTGGATCTCCTCTCTTCTCTTCACCTGTCACCACCCCCCTTGGACCTCAGAAGTAATGACCACCACTGCCTGTGAGGTACCTAGAGTCCCCACCCAGTTCTTGGAGAAACTCTTTCTAGTCACTGCTGAGGGGAAAGGACAGGACGGCTCTCACCCTTGGATTCCTCCACCCATCAGTCAACAGATACCTGCTGGGTGTTTACCCTGTACCCTAAATAGAGACCTACCACGTTAAAGGGTGCCTTCTGTCACATTAGCTCTGAACTACTCACCACCTGCTGAACTGATTTTGTGACTTGATTCCTGCCGTGTTGTGCCCCACTTCAGACATCTGTCTCCACATCTCAGGATACTGGTCCAATGGCTGAGTGGACTCAAACCAGGATTGCCCTGGCGGGTCGTCTTAGCCATGCAACTAGTGGGCTTCTAGCACCTGAGGGTACCCCTACAGAGGGGTGGGGGGGCTGGGGAATCAGGGAAGAAGTCTGCAGGGACACAGAGTGAGTGGGGGACAGGGTGATCCACTCCCCCATCCTGACCTTGCCCCCACCTTGTGATTTCAGACTTTGGTGAGCGAGAGGGGGGCGGGCAGTAATGATAAGGAGGAATGGGGAGCGGGAGGAATGCACAGCTTTGACACTTAGAGCAATTTTGGACTACTGTACAGAGCTTCCTTCCCCAGCTAGTCCACCACTGCGAAGAGAAGGTTGGGCCTGCCCCACGGGTCTGATATGGAGACCACAATTCAGCCTCCCAGATACAGCTGCTGAGACAAGTTGTACCCATTAGTATTCCCTTTTCAGGCATTAGTACTATTTACCATTTTGCATTTCAGTCTTGAGGGCCCATTCAATTCACTGCCCACTGTGACTTCATCCTCTTTTGAAATGAGAACTCAAAAAACACACAGAATGACTCAAGCTTTTAGCCAGAAGCAAGATGTTTCTGGGGTAAGTAGTCACCCCCAAAAACAGTGCCCTCCCCAGGTTTGGGGGCCCATTTATTCCACTCAGGACATATCCTGTCACTAGGTGTGACTTCCACCAGACCTCTGCCCCCACCTCTTTCCCTCCAGTGTGCCTGTCACCACCAGGTGGCGCTTCTGACACCGTTCTCCACTCTGAAGGCCTCAGTTACCATGACTCTGGGGGTAGGGACCTGTGTTGTGGGGGAGGCCAGAATGACTCTGGGGCAGAGGGGACATGGGGAAGTGCAGCCTGGTATGGTCCTGGTTTCCCCAGGGCTTGCTGATAATTCCCCACCCCCAATAAAGCCTCATGTTGCCTTTGGCATCTTTGCCTCATTAATGCAATGAGTGAACCTGCTGGGAGAGCAGTAGATTGAGAGACTCCCCCAGGGAAGCTCTGTGATCGTCAAGTGTGAATGTGGAGTCTACTAGGAAGCCCGAAGCAGCGCTGGTGGCAGATTAGCATGCCCGCCTATGCCCTGCTGAGCAGCTTTGAGCCCAAGGGGAAGTGCTGGCATGTAGGGGGCACTGGGCTCTGGGGGAAATAAGAGGTCTTAGAAGAGGGTCATGGTGCCTGGGGGAATGCTGGTGTCATTCTCACAGTGACCCCTGGAGACCATGGTGGCTCCTGCTCAGAGGTTCACGAGAATGAGGACCTGGTCAGTCTCGTAGAGCCTCTTCACAAGTCTGTGCTCCTTTTGCTACACTCCCTAAATCAGGCTCCACCATCTCCTTCCCTGGTGCAGTTTCTTCAGGAACTTCTGGGCCTCGTCCCTGCAATAAACACTGCACATCTGTCACTTTGCTAGGCCCCGAGTTTGAATACTGTGGTCCCAGCCCTCATGGGGCTGACAGTCTACCTTCTTTCGATAAAACAGGGCTAATATCTCTGTTGTGGGTTTACTAGAAATTAAAGCTTTTAGCTCCCTGCCCTAAACTTGACAGGTAATTCTAAAATTCCTTTCATTGAACACTTTTTTTTTCTTTTTTCTGCCTAACTAATTCTACCCTCTGGGAGCCACTTTATCCCTGTGACATACCATACACAGATAGCACCACTGCAAGCAATGTCAGCAGGCAGGGACTGTGGAATGTCACCATGCCTGCCACCTGGAGTCAGTCTAGGTTAGCTCCCCCTATCCACTCACCCTCAGACCACTGCTCCCAGGAGGTAACCTACCCTCATTTGTTCTTTTTATTGAAAGACAGAGACAAAGACACAGAGAGAAGGGGGAGGGCCCAGAGCAGTCTCCACAGTTGTGCATCATTCGTTTTTCAAGTTTCATTCCACACAGGTGGGTGGAAGCCGTGCAGGGTTGGAACCAGGCTGGGGGCCTCCCGCATGGAAGGCACGCCCGACGAGCCAGGGGCTGAACCAGGGGCCTCCTACATAGAAGCTTGCCCATGCAGGAACTGAACTCCCACCCCACCCCAACACACACGCACGCACGCACGCACGCACGCACGCACGCACGCACACACGCACACCACAGTTCAGCATATGGGTCTACACCGCCTGGGACTTGAACCTCCGACCTCCTAGGGCGGGGGTGGCAAACCTATGGCACGCGTGCCCAAAGTGGCACGCGGAGCAATTATTTCGGCACGCGGAATTATTGTTTTTTGTTATAAAAACATCCTATGCCTCTTATAGACATAAAAATAATCGATACCTCTATCTCACTCGATGGGTTGGCACGCGAGTCAAGCGAGTACCGGTATACTCTTATTTCATAAACTTTGGCACTCAATTGCCAAAAGGTTCACCACCCCTGTCCTAGGGGCTGTAAAGTGAGCACTCAACACGCTGAGTCATCCTGGCATCCCACATTTGTTCTAACAGTGAACATCTTGGTACACGTGACAATTAAGTCCAAAATGTGAAATTTTAAGAGTTGCCTTACCTCTTTAATCCATCCCAGAAATAACGCAAGCTGGTGTTTGAAGGGGCTTCACAAAGCTTGGAACCAGTTTCTTAGGAGTATGGCTTGCCAGGATTAAGGGACCCACTGGAAGAAGCTGGGGCGCTTTCCTGGCTGACAAGACAGCCACGGTTCCACCTTCTGTCAAAAGGGTAATGGGTAGGGCATTATGTGGCTTTCAATGCCAACAACAATCAGTGCTGGAGACTTGTACAACCTCAAAAACCAAAAAAAATAACCCCAAAAAACACAGAAGCAGGAACCCTGTTTGAGAACATTTGCCCTTTAATTTGCATTTAAAATCAGTTTAAATATTTCAGTTACAAGTTCCAAATAGTGAAGACATAGTAGATGCTGCAGGCACTCAGTACTGGCTCCCATCCCTTCCTCCCTCCCCACCCCTAGGCTTTTTGCTTCTTCCCTCAAGATACAAATGGGCACTCTGCACTAAATAAATGGCTCCCAGTGTCAAGTGTCAGCAGCCTCAGGCCTGGGTGCAGTTGGATTGAAAGCAATGAAGCCTGGTAGCTTTCATGAAAAGACATGTGCATTTAACCGTGCTCCAAGGAATTCCAATGAGTGTGCCCAGACCCAACGGGCAGTATCTCAGAGGTAACATCAGTTATTTCTCCACCGTACTACCATCTTGGGGCTGGTATCCACCACAGTCCATCCTCCCCCAGACCTGTATTCTGCAGAGGAAGTGCTAAGGCCCTGCCCGCCCAGGGCCATGATGCAGGAAGGAACAGAACTCCCTCTTCAGTCTACTTGCTTACACCAATGGGATTTAAAAGCTCAAGTCAATTGGAGCCAGTTCACAGGCACTCCTGCTCACCCCAACCTCTACCAGGCTCCAGGCCTGGGCTGTGGTCACCCTCACTGCCACAATAAGCTCGAGTCTGCTCGAAATGAGAACAATGTGCTACACTAGTTCCTAGCAACCTGGAAAGGTTGGCACAACCACAGCTATGTGTGACTGTGCCAAAATGAACCTTCCTGGTGTGAGGCTATGACGGAGAGTGTGAGGGCAGGCCTGGGTTCTGCTCCCTTCTTGTTTACAACAAATGATCTCTGACGGAATCTGCCCTCTACCCCATCAACACCGCTGACACCCACCCTAGCCAGATTCTCTGGCCTGTGCTTCCTGGAAGAGGTAGAAGAGGCATCCTGAAGTCAATGATAGCTGAGAACGAAGGTGAATTTAAGAAGCAAAGCAGCACCTCTTGGCCTGTGGTTAACACCTTCACACAGGTGGAATCGAGTGAGAATGTGCACAGCCAGAACTGAGGCTGCCCCAAGCCCAAGAGGCACAGCACCCTCCTAGGTGTCTCTGGAGAATACACTTTCAAAAGATTGAGACTTAATCACATGGTCCCCAGTGGTTTTCCTATAGTATTCTGGCACAGGGGAGAAGCAAAATCATCTCTACAGAGGGCTAATGGAAGAAAGGCAGGAATATTAATGAGCATCCATTAAGGCTCTCTCTCTCCCTCAAGCCTAAGGAAATATGATACTTGAGTGGAAGAGAAGGGTGCAGAGAGGGAGAGAGCCTGCTGGGAACACCAAGAAAAGACCTGCGACTGCTGGTTGCACAGTGCCCTGGTTTCCTTGCTTGAGGCCAACAGAATGTGCCTGCTGTCTCCAGGCTAACCCAGGGCCCACGTTGGGCAGGGAGCAGACTGGTTTTCAGTTCCTGCATGGTCGATGTGTAGGGCATCTGGCTTCCTCCTAAAGGTCCAGTAGGAGGACTCTGGGATCCTCTACTGCTGCCTTGATTTTGCGGAGAAAAGTCACGGCCTCTCTGCCATCAATAAGCCGATGATCATAGGTCAACGCCACAAACATCATGGGCCGCACCTCCACCTACAGAGAAGACAGGTGCACAGGTTTGTCTGCAGTAGGGCCAAGAAAGCCCCACTGAAGTGGGGGAGATGAGAAAGCACAGCTCATAGAAAAGTTTCCAGTTTGAGCCTTTTCCTAATGATGTTGCTTCTGGATATTTACAATATTTTCAAAGACCAAGCTTTACCATGTAGCACAAAACTCTCCCACTCAGAAGCAAAGCTTAACTAAGAAAACAGAAGTCTCTTCACAATTGCCCTTTAAACACTCTCTACCCTTTATTTGTCTGTTGTCTATAGAAAAAGTTTCCCCTTCACTTCTGGCTGCTGTAGTTCAGGGTTATAATTTTCTTTAATATTTTTAATATTACTCAGCAATAAGGAAAGATGAAATATTGTCATCTACAACAACACAGATAGACCTTGAGATAGATCATGTTAAAATAAGTCAGACAAAAGATCAAGAACATGATTTCATTTATATCTGAAATATAACACAAAGAAACAAAAACCCATGAACACAGTCAATAGTTTAGTGACTACCCGAGGGTAAGGTGGGAGGTGGGTGGAAGAGGGAGGGGGCATCAAATATATGACGACAGAAGGAGAACCGACTCTGGGTGGTGAGCACACAATGCAACACACAGAAAATGTAAAGTAGAACTGTACACCTAGAACCTATGTAATTCCTACCAACCAATGTCATCCCAGTAAATATAACCATCAAAAACATTTTTTATGATCTGGGGTCCATAAATCCTCTGAAACTGTGTACAGAGATGGTATGTAAGCACTTTTAGATCTGATTTTCAGATTCATAGAGGAATCAGTGATCCAAAAAGGTTCTAAATGCAGGAGTCCCAGAAAAATGTTTTCCTACTGACATGTATTCCGGGGCCAGCTCCACTCCCTTTGACTTCATTCCCTGAACTCCCACAGAAGCTATGAGTCTTATCCTACACCTGACAGCTCCTAGATTCCTCTGCACTGTTGTCCTCTGTTTCCCATAGGCAAGGGCTCAGCCTCTAACTGTATCCCCACTCCCTACACCACCTAGCGGATGGAGCCTGATGCCTGTCCCAGATGAAAGAGCAAGCCTTCCTGGCTCACTGCCTCAAACACTAATTTGCACCAGAATTATCTGCAGTTTCTGCTTCAACAGGTCCAGGAAAGGGGGCCCAAAATTTGCATTTCTGATGAGTTCCCAGATGATGCTGATCCATATACAATTAAGAGATTCAGTAACTTAGCTATTAATCAGAAACTAAGAGATGGAACTTATGCCTGAAATTATAGTGAATATTTTATAATTAGCACTTGCTTAGATTTCCCTCTCCTCACCTAGCCCTAGAATGTTAGCAGTGATGGCTCTTACCTTGCCTCCCACAGACACTGGCCTATCAAAGATGGCATGCATGCCCAGGATGGCAGACTGAGGGGGGTTGATAATGGGTGTTCCAAAGAGAGAGCCGAAAACGCCTCCATTGCTAATGGTGAAAGTACCACCATCCATATCTTCAATGGCGAGTTCATTCTTTCGAGCCTAAAAAGAGAGATTTTGTAATTGAAATGTAAGGTCAACCCATTTTCTTCACCTAAAGGAAGCCCAGAAGGCTCATATCTGAAATCAACAATCCAAATTCTAGCTTCAGCATGAAAGCTGTTCAGCTGAGATTCCTGTGCCTAGTGCTCCACCAGAGGATAGGCACGATGCCTTCAGGTCCTTTCCTTTTCCCAGCCGGTCTCCCTGGATGAGGTCTCCTGTCGTGAGAGCGCACTAAGCTCTGCAGACGTGTGCTTCAGCTCTCATGGGTGACTGTCATTCTCAGGGGCTCTACATGCCTTACAGAACAAGGTGAGTCTCTCACTCCCCAAGCACTGCCCACTGGTGTGCTTGGCCTTCCCCAGCTCTTTTCCCTCATCTGCCCAGCAGCTGCTACAGATGCTGCTTTCTAGTTTACCTTCTCTCCCAGTTCACTGATGGTTCGCTCAATATCTGCGTAATTCATAGTTTCCACGTTCCTGATGACGGGAACCACCAGACCCTGATGAAAGTCAAAAGTTTTCAGTTGCAAATTAACAGTACCCTTTACAGTTATAACTCCCTTGATTCAAGCCAGCAGTTTCCCCTTCCCAGAATATCGTAATTAATGTGATTAACAGAATCTAAAGTATTTAGGCCTGGCATTAAAGAAGGTGGTATGGTCAAAAATAAGTTCCTCTTTTAATGCTTTCTAAAAAGCATTACAGAAATGCTCCGCCACGGTCTGCTTCTTCACATGAGTAAGGTGGGAAACCAAGACCAGAGCCCCCCATCTCCTGCCCCAACATACCCGTGGGGTAGCCACCGCAACACTGATGTCAATATAATCCCTATACACCACCTCTTTGGTTGCATCGTCAATCACTATAAGAGAAAACACATGTTATGTACAATGCCCCAGGCCTAGGCTGATGAGGTAATATTTGCATTAATAAAGTAAAACTCCACAGTGCTTGGTAGTGTGGGCTGACCAACCAGCATGAAAAGCATTGCATTGTAAGTGGCAAACTCCCCTTATTCCCATGACAACTAATCATAGTATCTCCCGAGTACTCTGCCTGAGCCTGAGCATGGGAGCACCCATTTCTTTAGCAGCCCTCACAAGGGCTCAATACATTGGTTCACATACGGAAAGTATGCACTAAATTCTTGTTGAGAAACCCTCCCTTAGCTGAGAATGGCTACATTTAAAAAGTTCTCCCAAAAGGAAAATTAGCAAATGTGGGGGTGGAGGGGCTGTCTCTTCTGCTGCCCACTTTCAACAAAGAGGACAAGGGGGGACGGAAGGCTCTTTCTAGGAGGCTATAATATTGTAACCTGAGATAGGAAACAGCAGCTGAAAATTGAGGTCTAGTCTTCATGAAAATACAGGCTTGGGAATCTTTTCCAGAGAAAATGTTGTATTGTTAGTAGGACACCTAGGAAAAGCATGTAAAGTGAGAAAGAGGCCAAGAGAACTCATATAAATGGACAGGCAGAAGCAATGGAGAAAGCCAATCAGGAAGCAAGAGAAGAATGGAAGAAATAAAGAGGTACATCCATGAGCAAATGGAAGAGACCAGGGTTTCTATTTCTAGATCTTTAGGGACGCTGGCACTACTGAGAGTTGCAAAACTGTCAATGTTTCCTCATCAATCTTCCAGGGAACAGAGAAGTGTCTCATTAGGAAAGAGAACTGCTTATTAGGTCAACATTTCAATGATGTAGGGTGTAAAATGGAAGGAAAATGAACACAAAGCCCATGAAAGAAGGGCCCAGCTCAAGGCCTCCCAACATGGCTCATCAACAGAAATCAAAGGTCACCCCAGGACCTATGCCTGGTGTGAAAGTCAGGCCCCCAGATGACAGACCCTGGGAAGGTTGGTGCCAGACAGAATGTGAGCTTCCACCCTGACATGAGGAGCTTGGAGAGCTGGGCTGGCAGTTATACACCGGAAAGATAAACCTTTCTGTCCATCTAGTGAGGACAAAGTAATTCTGGTATCATTTCAGGAAGGTGAATCAAGGAATCCCTGGAAAAGACACTCATGTTTTCATAGGTATGAAATAAAAAGTCTTGGTCAGTTGTTCTCCATCTCTGTGTCTATGTGTGTGGGAATAGGTCTGTGTTCACACACATACCTCCCAGGACCTCTGCAATGCTGGCCACCACAAACCTACCTGCATTTACAACAGGCTGCTCTTGCAAGGCAAAGGCTGAGGCCTTCACAAATGCCGACATGAAGCCTAGTTTGAGGTTATGTTTCTTCAGAAAAGCATCTTTGTGCCGGGCCCTCATCTCCTGGATGTTACTGCAAAAACATATTACAAAACAAACTAATCATAAACAAAGCCTTGATCTGACTTTCATACTAGTTTCTTACTCTGTGTACACAATTGGCTAAGCTTTTATCCCTCACTCTGTACCATAAGTTCAAGTTTTGAAACAGTCTGCTAGATGTCAACACACTAACCTTGTTCTATTACAAAACCTGGATACAAAAAAATCAGGTCCAATCTGTCTTTGAAGTGGGCTGAGCCCTTTACAGGGATAGCTCTCTAATATTCCAGATGTCAATAGATTTTAGTGACACGGAATATGAACAAGAGCTTATACAACACACCAACATCCTTGCTCTGGATGAGAAAGTAATTTCTAGCTACACTAAAATCATAAGCTATCTATCCTAAAAAATAATTTTTAAGCATATAAAGTCCACAAAATATTCTTTTTCTTATTAGAATTATTTCCAAAAGACCACCAAACCTGATAATGACTTCCTTGTGACAACTCCCCACCCACAAAAAAAAAATCAAAACAAACAAACAAAAAAAACCAAATCACAGGTGTATGAACTCCACGTGAACAAAAGCAGTTTTGTATGACATATAAGAAAGGGATAACCCAGAGTTCTTTTAGGTTCATGGGAAAGCCAGTAAATTCATTCTTTATTTCTTCAGAGTTAGCAGTTCCTTCTGCCTGTTCCATCAAACAGGTGCTAGCACCTACCACATGTGAAGGTCAACACTGGGCACCAAGACACAAAGATAATAAAGACGCAGCTCTTGCCCTTAAGATTAGTTTAATGGATGTGGTTTACTTGATATTTAGTAAAGTGGCCATGTGTGGACCTAAGCTTATAAAGTATGAGCAGCAGGGCCTTCTAGAAGCCTCTGCACCATGAACAACCTTTGTTCCTTCAGGACTGGTTTTTCTATATACATACCACATGTGTACTGCAGTTAGTGGGAAATGGCTTTACTATCATTTTGCTGCAGAAACCTCAATATTTATCAGAATACAGTTCTGTGATGGAAATTGAATTTAACTTTATCTCAGGCCTAAATGCTCAGTTCTCCCATTTTTCCTATAATGGCCTAATTCAACATTAACATGAAAAATAAGATGGTATAACTTTAACTCCCCCCTTTCAGACATTGTGTTTTTGAAAAAGGAAGTTTTCCTAGGGGGACTGATTGGGTTTAAATGTTTGTTTTCCTGAGTCTAACCTTATTTAGTGCTAGGATTACCACCCTAAAGACATTACTGGTTCCCAAGACACAAGAGCTGCAGAAGAGGGAAAGAGAAGTGATAAACATCTCTGCTCTCAAACCTGCCTAAATGCTATTGTCTGGTCATTAAGTAGTTTCTATTTCAGAGCTCTGCCCTTGGAGGCAGAGGCTGGGACAAGAAGGGAGAGGAGAAGGTCTCAGAAAGGCCCTTTATGGGTTAGTTGATCAGCACAAGACCCAAAGGGCACTCGATGAAAACCAGATTACTGACTGCAGCAAGACGCCAGGCCATTGTTAAGTAACACCTCTATGAAAGGAGATCCAGCAATATTTCTACCTTCCAACGAAGGCTGTTGGGCCAACTGCATCTTTCAAGGCCACAAATATTTACATGTTTTGTCTTAAGAAACTGGGTAGAATTTCAAAGTTCAATTCAATTTGTGTACAATTTAGCCCTAATGCATGAAACATAAGCTGGAGTCTTTGTGATTCATTAGTCAAGGTCCTTCCCTACATCCTATGGTCAGGAGAAAAACCTTTGACTTGAATAACATCCAGTCTTTTTAGGAAGCTTCACAACAGAATGGATGATGCCATCTAGTGAAAAAGGCCACAGAGCCCTACTCTGTGAACACTGCCATAGTACAATGTCAATAAACCATTCCCTTCTCTACTTTTCAGATCTCTTCCAAAGTAAAACAGATTTCCCTAATGAAAAGCAGACTAGCATGCTAAACACTTAGGACAAACAGAAGAAAAAGAAATGACCTGAAGACCTGACTTATCCCCAAATAATCAACTTTTATCCTGTTATTCAAAAACATTATGAAATATGGACCCAACTTCCTTAAATTAAGCATTCGTTTCCATCCATACTCCTCACAGCAGCTATTTCTCAAATGTCTTGTACTTCCCGGTCTGTGTCAAGTTCACACTGTTAACATCGTCTGAAATGACCTTTCTCCACAGTGTTACCTGTGTCAAAATGCTAGTCATTTTTTAAGACCTATTAACACATTAAGCGCCATGTCAGTCACCGGTGACTGGCACTGAACTTTCCGTTCGGACCGCATCAGTCAATGGTGACCGACAGTATACTTTCTGTGCAGGCCGCGGTGTTGTATGTTAACTGACGATATAAAATTTTAAAAATTACATTCTATTAATAAATTTTAAATAAGTAAGATGTCCTGCTTGTCTTTCCATTTTAAAATGGTTATTCCTTATTTGTTTTCCTTAACTATAATTTCTCCCCGTTTAGGGGACATTTTCATGTTCACGGGTAAAGAAAAATCTTTTTTCTGCACTGAAACAAGAATCGCACATAACTGACTGAATATAAAGCATATCTAAAATAATACATTGTACAAATTACGGTAAATAATAAATATTCACACAGTAAATATATTCTATATATAAACATTCAGCCTTATCGCAATCTAAACAGATCTCCAGCCACGAGCATTTCGGTGACATCTGATATAACGGGCCAAGCGGTAAGCAAGACAAAATAGGCTGGGCACTTAACGTGTTAAGAATATCTTTCCTCTTGGAAACCTTTCCTGACTCTACATTCCCTACCTCTGCCCACCCCACCCCCCACCTTAAAAACAAATTATCTCATTCTCTTCTCCACTTCATACTCTTTGTACCCTTCTGATACTTACTTTTCTAGGTTTTACTTTGATTATCCACAGCAAATAGTAAGCTCTTCACTCATCTTTGTAGTCCCCTCAAATACAGTATGGTTATTTTACACACAGTAAGCAGTCAAAAAATGTTAAATTTAACTACATTCTCTTCCCTATAGTGCTGATACCTATAAACATCAAAATCTTGAAGAAAATAGGTGAGTCAACAATTAGCTCACTACAGAAATGGGTACAAGTAAGTCCTCACTTAACATCACTGATAGTTTAGTTTCTGTGACTTTACACAAAATGATGCATAAAGAAACCAATTTTGGGAAAGCTGGGATGGCTCAGTGGGTTAAGCGCTCGCTTTGAAGCCCCGGGGACTGAGGATTGAATCCCGGCCCCGGCCCATGCGAACCCACATGCTGAACTGGGGTGTGCCCCCAGTTCAGTTCTTGCCGGGACCTATGTGGGAGGCTCCTGGCCCAGTTCCTGCCCTGCGCAGCCCTGTGCCCACCTGTGGAGTGAAATTATATGGAAAACTAATGTCAACTATGGAGACTGTTCTGGGCCCTCCCCCTTCTCGCTATCTCTCTCTGTCTCTGTTTCTGTCAAAAATCAATACATCTTTAAAAAAAAACAATATTACCAACGGCAAATTGATATAAACAAGAGTTACATTCCTCTGGAATCTCATTAGCATAACAAAATGTTGCATGAAGTATTATTTGAGGACCCACTGTACTGAATTAGCCAGCCCCTTTGATTAATATTCTGAGGTTTTTTCTTTAAAAAAACAACTTGTTTTCCTTTCATTATCAAAGTTGGGAAAGGTGGAAGATATGACAAGCCTATGCCTTTTTACCCACACAATTTGGAGTTGCTTAAGGAGCATAAGGAATGGTCATTGTGAGAAAGAAGCAGGGTGTGGTGTCCTGGCTCTAAGCACTCTGTCAAGTGGTTCTCCATCCCAAGGGGTAGACCTCACAGCATAAGCCTTATTGGCCTGGCTGTCCTGTCTCTACTTCAGTAACTCAATACAAGTAATCAAGAGTTTAAAGATTCATTATAAGGGGAAAACAGGATGGCTCAGTGGGTTAGGCACTCACTTTGCAGCCCCAGGGACCGAGGATCAAATCCCGGCCCCAGCCCGTGTGGACCCATATGCTGAACTGGGGGGTGCCCCCAATTCAGTTCTCACCAGGGCAAGACCCCGGCCCAGTTCCTGCCCTGTGCAGCCCCACCCACCTGTGGAATGAAACTATGTGGAAAAACCAATGATGTGCAACTATGGAGACTGTTCTGGACCCTCCCCTTTCTCTCTGTCTCTGACTCTGTATCTCTCTCTCTCTCTGTCAAAAACAATAAAAAATAAATAAATTCATTATCAGAAATCACTAGATTCAGGTATAAAAATCTAAAAGGCTAAGCTTTTTAAGTCACAGAAGAGGGAAGCACAGTATTAGCAGTCAATCAAACCAGTGGGTCACTCTGTTCAAGTCAACAAGTAATACGAAGTAATACCTCTTCCCTGTTATGTTAGTTCTGGAATCAGCACTAGGTGGGAACTGGGGCAAGTTTATTCTCTAAGAAAAAGAACATGGGAATAAAAGGAATAGAACTTTCACCTCATGTCAACCTCATTGAAAGTCGTCAACATTGCACATGTATTCTGGGCCTCCTTCAGACGCTGAGCAATGCGCTGCCGCATCCTGTTCATTTTTTCCTGAAAGTGGAAGGGGAACAAGTATTGACAATCTGGGTCTCTGGATCAAGCACTCCCCATTTAGTCCGAGGGAGTACCCACTTGTCAGGAGTGGATGGTCAAAGACTATTAATATCTATGTACAAGGGCCCCAGCCTTCCTCTTTCCTGTGGCCTTGCTCTTTTGAGCAAGAACATGGAAACATACACAAAAAATATTCACTCAGAGGTGCCTAAAGTTTGACCAAGAATGGAGGCCCAGGAAATGGTTTGATTTAAAAAAACAAAACCACTTTATGAAAAGGAAGAGTGTGGTGTAGGGTTAGCCAACCAAGGGATCATTACTGAAAGGGCAATTTCTGGTGATAATGACTTGCACGAGAATAGCTACTTGTAGAATGGAAACTCACAAGCAAACTTTTGAGGCTATAGTATTTTTAGGCAGTATTTTCAGACAGAGGAACCCACACTCTTGACCATACTTCCTTGAGGTTTGATGTCTGCCCCTGACAGCTACTGCTGCTGTGTAGCCCTTAGCTAAGATTCCGGAAGGAAAGGAACAGAACTCACTAAACCAACCTCTCTGAAGTGTGTTACCGTGGTAAGAGGGGGTGTGTTACTAAGCTACCATCCCTGAAAATATTTTACTCACCCAAGGCATTTCAGTGGTGGCATAATAGTGGGAAAAACCACGGGAAAAGAGTTCACTCAGGTTCTAGTTCTATCATTTGATAGTTCATGATTATGAACAAGTCACTTCCCAAACTCAGTTTTCCTGTCAAGGCCAAGAGAATAAGCAGCCAGCCATTCAAAGGTAGGAACCACTGTACCCACACTTCACTAATCTCAATCTGCCCCTCTGCCTCTTTCCTGGAAGTGGTCCTCAGAGACTTACCCGATGTTCTGAACGCACACCTTTGCCAACTCCTGGCTCAGCTACTGGACGAGCAGCAGGTTTCACTGCAGACACTGAAAACAAAGAAGGGGGGTCGGGGGATAATAACAGCTGCATCAGGAAATGAGAGAAGCATTTACTGAGTGTGTGCCAGTGCTTTGATACTGTCACTTAATCATCAAGATATCTAAGGTATATTAATACCATTCCCACTTCACAAATGAACAATCTGCTCAGGGTAGTTAAGTAACTAGTCAAAAGTCACACAGCTATAAACAGAAAGCTGGGATACAAACCCAGGTATACTGATAGAAAATCTAGAGTTCTTTTTACAAAGCAGACAACAGAGCCTGTGAAGAGCCAAGATTTGTCTCAGACTTTGCTCTGTGAAGGAACATGACATTACACGAGATATTCTTCGCCCACATAAAGCCATGTGGGAGGTGGAGGCTTACCTGGTTTGCTAGCAGGAGGTTGTGAGGGTGAGGGCACTGGTGGCATTTGAGTGGGTATAGATGCTGCAGGGGGAGGAACTGCCGATGGTGTAGGTTCTGCTTTTGGGGCTGCAGCAGCAGGGGCTTCGGCTGGCTTGGCCTTAGCAGGAGCAACTGGAAAATAAAAAGAACAAATGCCATTGGCACTCTCTGGAATGGAAAGCAGTTAAATCACATATAGCAGAATTTAGCAGCAAAAGCTGTCTCCGATCAATTAACAAATGTTTCCTGGGTATTTGCTATATATGCAAAGCACTATGAGATACACACAATGATATAAAGCATTCTTATTCTAATTCCCAGGACTCCCAGATATTCTACATCAGATAACTGACTTCACTCAGCTGCCTTCCTGTTTCATGAATATCTATTAATCATTCAAATTCAGCAAGTATGGTGCTTTCAATTCCAAGCAAAAGAAACCCAGGCAATTTAAGACGTTCAAGCATAACAGTAACACATTTCTAGTTATGGTATAATACTGATAGTCTCATCTATTTTAACATCACATATGAAAGAACATTCTTAACTATTAAAAAATAAAAGTTTTGGGGAAGCCAGGATAGCTCAGTGGGTTAAGCACTCACTTTGCAGCCCTGGGGACCGAGGAGTGAATCTCGGCCCCGGCCCATGCGGACCCATATGCTGAGCTGGGGAGTTCTCCCAGTTCAGTTCTCACCAGGATGAGACCCCAGCCCAGTTCCTGCCCTGTGCAGCCTCACGCCCACCTGTAGAATGAAACTATGTGGAAAAGTCGATGATATGCAACTATGGAGACTGTTCTGGGCCCTCCCCCTTCTCTCTATCTCTGTCTGTCTCTGTATCTCTCTCTCTGTCAAAAACAATAAAAATAAATCTTTAAAAAAATAAAAGTTTAAACAATAAAAAAATAACCAAGGGCTCATTTAGATTGATGAGTTCAAAGCATTTCATCTGGAATGACTCTCATAAACTCTTACTGGTCAAGTAATAAACTCACAAATTTAAACTAGGTGTTTATTTTTATTTTACCCATCTAGACATTACATCTGGTTTTATATTTAAATTCAAAGAACATTTTTTTTAAGGGCTAAATGACCAGAAGATGGAATTCTTCAACTGAAGAATCAATCTAATTCCCTAGCCTTCTTATGCACATCCTTTCCATCCTGGGTTTTTATGTTGTCCTGATCAATTACAATGATGCTACCATCTCTCAGCTAACATATTTTAACAATGAGAAAGAAATCAACTTTAGTAGGTATAGCATTTAACTAAGAATCAAAAAGTTATTTTCTTTTCTAATCTCTATTACTGACTGTATGGTCTACTACAAATTCATTTCCTCATTTCTTCCCAAGAGAAACACCAACACCCCTAATGTTATGAGCGAACAGGATGTGAAAAAATACTACACTGAATTCTCCATAATAGACACCATGAAATATTGCTTCATTTCACTTTTTACTTTAGAACAGTGGCTCTCGGCCCTGCCTATGTATCAAAATAACACACAGAGCATTAAAAAACAAGAGAGAGAAAGAAAAATCATGACAAATAATCTGAATCTAGTAACCCTAGATATAATGTATCAGAAGGCCTGGGCCAAAGAATCTAAACATTTATATTACTTTTAAAGCTCCCATGGGATTCTAATCTAAGGTTGGGGAAAAATAAAAATCACTGTCTTTAGAGCCTTCATTTCTAAATCTTTAAAAAAAGGTCCAGAATACATATATGGAAAGAACAAAGTATTAAACTTATTTTAATACCCTTTTCTAGAACTTGACATTAAAGTTCACCCTGTATAAATATCATCCCTCTTAGCTCTTCAATTAAGGGCAGCTGGAATGCCAAATTGTCTTTGAGGTATCAAGAAATTAGTACATTATGCTGTGCCCCAATTCCAAGGGAGAACATTAAAGACCTTGACAACCAAGACAACTTCTTTACCGCCAGTTTTCCTGAGTGTGAAAAGAGGAGTGCCTCCTTCTACTTTTCCCCCATCGGGTACCAAAAGAGCTTCAATTACGCCGTGTGCTGGTGATGGAACCTGCACAGATGTCTGGAAAAGGAAGACATATGGAGAAAGAGTTCAAATTTTTACTCAACATTAGAAAATTAAATTGTACAGAATCTCAAATATGAGTCACAAGAGTTGCATCATAGACACACAAGACAAAGTAAGAGTAAAGACAAGTTTTGTGAAGATTCACCCTTTCTGTCCTTTCTCAGAAACATTAAAGCAATATTCAGTTAATGTGTTTCCAGGTGATACACAATAAACAACTGGAAACAGCTTGAGCTCATACACATACATACACACACTCTCTCACAAAAGAGCTACAAAGCAACTAAAATATAGAGTATATATGTGGGTTGTTCAGAAAGTATCCAGCCATGTAATATGAAAACAGGCATTTATGGTTGGATTTTTTTCTGGACAGCTCTTGTACACCTAGAATAATCTAAAATTAAATGTTTAAAACTTTCTTTTTTCTTTTAATGAGCTATTTCAACATTTTTATGATCTCTAAACAGTTAAGTCCCAATTTCTTTCATTAGGTTAAGAAACCATGGAGAGACCATGAAAAATTGGCACAAATATAGGACAAGCCTACCTTGTCAGTTTCAATCTCACACACCACTTCATCTTCTGCAACGGTGTCTCCAACAGCTAAAAAGACAGTCAAGGGCTACCTGTTAGGAGGAGCCTCCATTACCCACAAAAATCCCCTTTTCAGGTGTTACAAGACCCCTTTTCTACAGGGCCAGGAGTAAGTATGCTGCATGTAAAGAAAAGAGTAGAGCCACAGGTTCCACTGATTATCATGGAAGTGGTGGTGGCAGAGGGAACTTTTAGATAGCATTTAAATTCAAGAAGTAAGAGGACACTAAATCTTACCTTTCTCCCACCTGACATCCCCCTCTGTGACAGATTCTGCAAATGCTGGGGTTTTTACTGTAATCACATCATTCTCTGGGAAAAGAGGAAAAAAGAAAACCACATGTAGTGCACATTTCTCCTTTAAAATTTTCTCCTTTAATTAAATTCAGTCGATTGTTGCTCTTTCCATTGAAATTCCATTCCCAAGAAGGCAGGGAGCTAAAGGTAGGTACTTACTGCACATAGCTGTAGTTCTGAAGAAGCGAACGTTGAAGACATTACTGTTAATGCTACAAAAGAAACATAAAAGCAAACTCCTTTAGCAGGTGAACCATTCACATTTTAGTCTAGATACAGCACTATGGGTCGCTTCCCTTTAAATCAGTGATTCTTAACCAGAGGTGCCCATTCAGTATCACCTGTGAGAACATTATCAAAGCATACATGTCCAGGGAAAGCTGGGATGGCTCAGCGGGTTAAGCGCTAGCTTTGAAGTCCTGGGGACCGAGGATCGAATCCCGGCCCCGGCCCCAGCCCACGCGGACCCACATGCTGAGCTGGGGTGTGCCCCCAGTTCAGTTCTTGACGGGACCTATGTGGGAGGGTCCCTGCCCAGTTCCTGCCCTGCGCAGCCCTGTGCCCACCTGTGGAGTGAAACTATATGGAAAACTAATGTCAACTATGGAGACTGCTCTGGGCCCTCCCCCTTCTCTCTGTCTCTCTCTGTTTCTCTGTCAAAAATCAGTAAAATAAATCTTTAAAAAAAAAAAAAGAAAAAGCATACATGTCCAGACCTCATCCCCACAGATTCTGACTCAGTAGGTCTAGAGCAGAGCCTGGATGACTTGGGTGTCCTAAGTAGTGCACTCCTTGTATGACTCCAGGACACTATTATGCAGCGAAAGGCCAGCTCTCACAAAATACTTACACTTGATTCTTTGAAGAAAAAGAGAAGCATCTTGGCCCTGTGCACACTTACCAGAATAACTTAGCTTCCTGATTAGGTTTTTCCTAATTAAATTCCAGTAAATTAAGGCATGCTCTTAGGGTATATGCCACTGTGACACATACAATGAAATTTCTGTATGTAGGATTACAGATTTAGATCAAATAAGGCAACAAGATGAGACAGTTAACTAATAACTAAAAACAAAACAAAACAAAACAAAACAAAACAAAACCACAGTATCTCCAAGTCTGCTCTCTTGCTAGGAGGTTAGCATACAAGAGGAGCCTCAAATGATCAGGTATTTTTTGATATGGCACTAACTTTAAATTATGTAAACTGGAGAACACTTATCACCTTCTATGCATGAAACCATTAACAGTGGTTACCTCTGAAGAGTGGAGATGTAGATATATGTGGTTTCTATGGTTATCTGTTACATTTAGACATACTGTGGAAGAGTGATTTGGACTGATGGGGACTTTCACTTTCCACACTTCAGGACTGTTTACGTATTCTACACCAAGCACCTTTATAATACAAAAGTAAAACATTTAAGTTACCTTTTGATATTTTTTACTTTTATAATGTCAAAATAACTATAAGGTCTATGTAAAATCAAGGAAACAAGGTATGTTATAAAAAATACACAGAACACGAAGTTTTCTATGTGAAGTTTATAACCATGTAAAAGTTGATGCTCATGGCCAAGAACCAACAAGTAATGTATAAATGCAGAGACTGCTTTGTGAGGACATCCAAGAATGTGGTGCCTTGGCTATCCCTGGGAAGAGAACTTAGTGGCAGTGGAGGACAACAAAAAAATCTTCTCATGATATTTTACTTCTAAACCATGCAAATGCATAACCTATTAAATAAAAACATAAAACCAGAAATAGTTTTACAAAATATTTTTAAACAGAGTGGGTACCTTATTCACAGAAAAAAAGAAAACATGCAATGCAAAATGTTTACCAGATTTGGGTGATAACCTAATGTGTAATCTCACCCCTCAAAGTTTAAGGTTTTTAAAAATAATTTACTTTCAAATAGTTATTTATTGTATTTATTGCATAGAAGTTTATGGTTGCTCCAATGTTCATTGAAATGGCAGATGAATAGCACATTTTAAATCTCTAAACAATTTTTTCAATTATGAAAGTATTATATGTTCACTATAGACTTAGGAAATAGCAAAAAGAACATTTATAATGGGATTATACCAAACAACAAAAGATGGAATCATTTTATAACCTGCTTTTTTTCACTTATAGTGTGAACATCTTAACATGGCAAACTTAACCATCCCTGTTGTTGGGACATTTTGAGAGAAATATGGGTTTACCAGTACTTCTTCAGTATTGACTCCTAGAAATGGAAATGCTAGATCAAAAGATACACATAGTTCAAAGACTTATGAATGCCAAACTACCCTCCAAAAATAACAAGAAATTCATACTTCTAGAACTGAGTGCATCATTTTCTCAAAAAAAAAAAAAAAAATCCCACTGTGGTGCACAAAAAAAAGGAGCTAATCTGCTGACCCTTCACTTTGAAGATTTTTCCTGTAGAGAAAGAAGCTTGATAGATGTTTAATAGGTAACTAGAGAGCATCCTCTTACCATCTCCTTGAAAATGCTTAGAAGGCAAAGTAGTATTAAGCAATTCATAAGCAGAAGTTAATCTGAAACACACGGTGGACTTTATCCAAACTTTGTGTTATGCAATAGCATTCCCTCCAAACTAGTCAAAGTCCCAGGACTCAACCGACTAGTCTTTCGCTTTAACTGATTCTAAAATGAATAACTATGCTACACCAAAAGGATGTTCTCAATCTCCACAATAAAAGTAACCTCCAGCCCTTCAGCTGCACTGTATCCAACCAGAAAATTTAGGAGCACCCTTCTATATCTATTCCCATAAAAAGGGGGTTCCAACTTCACTGTGATGACAATCTAAACACCTGAGGACAGGTACACTCCAGGTCCAGTACTTGATATGGGACTGAAGCTCAAGGCACATCACACATAAATTAACATCAAAGTTAGGTGTAGGGACTGACTCAACATAACCACCTCGATTTCTAGCCCTGGAAGCCAGTGAAGAAAGCAAACGGACACATTTAGAACTAGTGTCTTAAATACCCCGTGTCCACATATCTGTGCTCCCCAGTGATACTTACACAATCTTCCTGCTGTCAGGGTAACCAGGTCCCTGACATAAGGAGACCCCTGCAAGAAACAAAACAACTCTTAACCAACAACTCTTATCTTATACTGGATACCTGCTGGAAATGAAAAAGAAGTTTGTTCACCTCCTAACTCTGAGACAGAGCAGGATCAACTATAAGAAACAATATAATCTTTATCAGTCTTGCTTCTCTAATTTTTCCACCAAAGTAACCGTAACAGCAGAGAGCAACAAGTATGTGGGGAATGTGTTTGAGGAGCAAAGGGAAGTTTTGGGTTGTTTTGGAAAAATTCTAAGGGCATAGCTTTAAGTAGTTTTATCTTATTTAGCTTGAAATTCATAAACTTTCATTATTCCTATGTTTTCATAATGAAATTCCTCAAGTCTTCAAACACAGTTGAAGCTTGAGAAAGATAGGTGATGGCTTATCCTGTGACTACACACAGCAAAATCTAAGAAGTGGGAATATTTGGGTCTGAGTTTCTGTTTACTGGGTACTTCAAATGCACTAAGCTGGAAATTTTAATTGTCTGAAAGTAGCAAAGACTGGGCTATTTTAGGCCCAGAGTCTCCTGCCTGTTCATTATCCCTTTCAGTTTAATGAGGTATTCTACACTGGTTACACTCAAAAGGTGGGAGGGAGACCCTTTCTGCCCCACCGTCCTTTTCACAGATGCCTGCACTTCCGCAATGGACAACTATTACAGCTGCCTCACCTAAACATACTCTTTCATATCTCATTTTTTTCATATTTATTAATAACTTTCTGAACCATGGGTCAGGAGACACCAAATGGCAGGCAGCCTTCTCTTGTGTCCACCTCCCCAATCAACATCCCCAAGGGTTCTAAGTAAATCACCTCTATGTCCAGCAGCCAATGATTCTGCAGTACAAATCTCTAGTATAGTATGTCTTTGAACTAGAACAACCAGTAGCCCATACTGATTCTTAGAACTCTGAGTCCAATTACGAATGTATTCTACAGCAAATTTCATCTGTACAGTGCTTTAGGGTTTAGAAAAAGCTTTCACATAACGATATTATTTTGATTTTCCTGTCTCATCACTCCTTGAAGTGGAACAACCACCTGCCATTATTCCCATTTCAAATATAAGTAGGACTTCCAGAGGTTATTAGCCCAAGATGAAGCCCTGAGCCTTGAAGCAAAACAAACCCCAAGTACAAGACTCTTTTCATTGACTTGCCAATGCATAAAATAGAGAAAATGTTTACTGACATTTTTCAGAATTCCCAGTTCAAAATTTACTTAATATTCAGAGTCCACTATAAGCTAACACTGTGCTAGGTGGCTATGTTCTCATGACTCAGGATAAAGTTCAAAACTTTACACATTCCTATACTGTCCAGACCTCCCTACCTTTCTAGCCAAATAAGCTTACTTTCCATTTCTATGACTGGCCAAGTAACTTCTTGCCTGAAAACCTGTACACAACCACTTCATTTTGCCTAGAATATAGTTCTCTTGGTCAACTCCTATATATTCTTCGAGTGAGCTTTAATGTCACTTCTTTGAGTAAGTCTTTACTGACATTCACACCAATGATGAACTGGGCTATATCATCCCACCCTCTCATTACATTTTCATAGTAATCACAATGTAATTATGTCCTTATGTGTACATAAATGTGTATTTGCTGTCTCTCCAGCTACCACATGAGATCCTTAAGAAAATACAGACCATCTGTTATTTCTGTTGCCTACAGTACCTGGCATATAGTTAAGAACTCAATAAATGATCTGTTGAGTACATGAGGAAATGTTAACATGGTGGGTTATGAGCTCAGGCTGTGGAGTTAAGACCTGGCTTAACCAGTTGGCTGAGTGACCTTGATAAAGGCACTTAACCTGTTAGCCTTAGAGTCTGCATTTGTAAAATGGAGAGAC
>PVKE010010453.1:0-42446 GCA_004027555.1 Craseonycteris thonglongyai | reverse complement strand
TCGGCCTGTGAGGATCCATGTGCTGAACTGAGGAGTGACCCCCAGTTTGGTTCTTGCCCGGGGGGAGCTTCCCATGTGAGAGGTCCCCTGGTCTCAGGGGTGTGCCTCCCATGTGGAAGGCCTCCAGCCCAGTTCCCACCTGTGTGGAATGAAACTGTGACAAAAACTGATGATGTAGAACTATAAAGACTGCTCTGGGCCCTCCCCCTTCTCTCTGTCTCTCTCTGTTTCTGTCAAAAACAATAAAATAAATCTTTTAAAAAACATACTTTTAAGATTAAGTCCTGCAACAGCAGCTAGGTAGGTAGCCAGACTCCCATTTATAAGGAATAGAGAAATTCAACATCAGTCTTAAGAATCGTGCTTAATGTGATGTATAGACAATGTAATGTAGAATTGTACACCTGGAAACAATGTAATTGATATCAATCAATGTCACCCCAATAAATTTAACAAAAAAATAAATAAATAAAAGTCACTTCATTCAAAAAAAAGAATTGTGCTTAAGAAGGGTTCTTAATCTAGTTCAATCTTCTAAGTCTGGGATAGGTGAAGGAGATGTTATTGTCATTACTTTACAGATACAGGGAATGAGTGACAGGTCTGCAACAGAACTTTGATGTTCTAACCCCTTGCCTGAGGCAAATATTGTGAGTTCTTTGGGGACAACTGTTCCAAATCACAAGCATTTTTGGAAAAAGAGAGACTGCCCTGGCAAGATAGGTTCATAATAGAAACAAAAAACTCATATTCCAGGAGATGCCGGGATAGCTCAACAGGTTGATCACTTGCCTTGCAACCACGAAGTCCAGGAATCCCAGCCCCAGCCCGTGCAAACCCATATGCTGAACTGCAGCACAAGGTGAAGTTTCTAGTCTCTCAGGCAGGAGGCCCTCAGTTTGGTTCACGCCCTGCTTGGCCCCACAACCACCTGTGTGAAATGAAACTATGTCACAGCTAACACTGTACAACTCTGGAGACTGCTCTGGGCCCTCCCCCTTCTCTCCCCTCACCCCTCACCTCTCAAAAAACAAAAATAAATCTTAAAGAAAGAAAAGGAAACTCATGTTCCAAAATGATACATACTAGCAGTAGGAGTCCACTGGAGGGTAATAAGCCCCGATGGGAGAATTTCCCCAGGAAGCTATGAAATGACTAACGTTACTTAAGGTAAGATTACCCTTAAAAATCCAGTGTCACCGAAGACTGAATGATCCTAACATGATTTTTTCCCCAAGTATGAGATGTTTCTAAAACAATTTCTTATTCATTTTTCTCTGTTTTTTTCCCCTTTGTATTCTAGTTTTGGGTTCTCCTGGGCACCATGTTCTACTGGAGCAGAATTGAATATTAAGAGTACAGTGTCACCATAGTTTCACCTTCCCCCAGGGACTCTGGATCTGGTGCTGGACCTGCTCTCTCCTAACACTCCACATGTGGGCCCCACAGGAGCTGCATTCTAGAACACTCAAGTTGCCGCATCAGTTGGTATGGAGTTCCCTTAGGCTCTCAGGCTTCTGAATTTCTCTGTATGACTGCTTTCACCCTGGTCTAGGATTCTGCAGCACTGTTATAGACTGTAAGAGAGGGAGAATTTGGAAATTAGGTGATAACTACTCTCATCCCTATTTATTTTTAATTTGGGAGCATAAAGACATTCATGGGGACCTGTGTTGTCACAGCCAGCCAAGTTTGTGCTTGGATAGCAAATCTACCTGTATTTCTTACTATTTTCTAAAAGACCTTCAAAGGCTTTCATTCATCTCAGTATTGGCCAGATGAGAGAACTAAGGAAAAGATGCTGAAATACATCGTTCGCCTTTTGTTCTATGGTGGCTTCCATCTTGGGAGACTCAGGTGATTCTTTTAATGTCACCTTGGGATCATTTTATTCTCCCAGACAATGTATGACTTTGAGTTAACAATGGCTGACCTTTTCTCTGGGATGTTGTAGAGCAAAATGTGTGTAATAACCTCAATCTCACATTAATTAACAGTGGCTTTTAAAACAAGAAAAGAAACTCAATTGTTGATGTACAACTATGGAGATTGCTCTGGTCCCTCCTCCTTAAAAAAAAAAAAAAAAAGAAAGCATGTGGTCTTTTGAGGAGAAGGTAGGGGCCTGTCATATATTTACCAATCTCAACTGGAAACACTTAAATAGGGGAGAAACAAGCCAGCTAGTAGATGGGTGATTTAGGGTGATTTTTGTTTACTGTCAAAATATTTCTCTTCTGAACTGTTTCCACTGTGGTCCTAAAAGAAGTTCTCCGAACTCAACATCTGTCTTAGTCTTATAAATAAAAAGGACTTTTAAATATGTTCACTTTCTTTTGATTTTTACCAGTGTCCTAATTGGTCATTTTTGAATCTAACAAAGTGGGTTTTCCAACAGAAGAGCTTATTGGACTTGTGGGAATTAAAATTGAGGAGATGGAAAAGGCAATAAAGGGTGGTTTTCTGTTAGGCATCAGTAGAGTCATGCTCTACAGTTTAGTGGTTGGAACTTCTGCATTTACTTTTACCTTTTGCTCCTGCTACAGTTAAGCCCAGGCGTGGTGACAGAGCTGCTGCTCCTCAAATCCTTGTCCTCCTGCCCTTGGAAGCAATGGAAGCATCTGTGACCCCAGCTACCAAACTGTGTCCCCTGTGAAGAAAACATACCTGTCCCTCTGGGTCCTCCACCCAGCCAAATCAATTACAGGGAGGACCCCGTCGCGCATTCCTGACCAGGTTCCTATGAGTTAGGCTGAGCCCTGGGACAGGGAGGGACAAGAGAGAAGCCACGGGGCTCAGCCTTGCTTGCACCTGCTGGTAAAGCTGGGACAGCAGCCCCGATCCCTGATTCCCAGGACAGGGGGCCAAAGGCTCATGTCCTGACACACAACCAGCTTGCCCAGCCCCTGCCTCACCTTCTCTCTCCAGAATGGGGCTCAGGAGAAATGATAACTGCACTTGCTTGAGACAGTTCTGTCTGTGGTCTTTTGGAATAGGAGAGGTGAAGGAACTTACTCTGGGCAAAGCTTTGAAACACCTGTCCCTTCCCACACTCTCCTGTGTTCTGGTGCCTTTTTCTTCCCCCACTAACAGCTTTTTCAGTGCCCACATCCTCTGAGCACAACCATTCCTGCCTTCCCCTCCAAAGCTTCAAGCTCCCACATTCACTCACATACAAAACTCCTTTCTCCTGGTGATTTGATCTCAGCTGGGTGAAAGGAAAGCCTTTGTAAAAACTAATTCATACTAAGCACACAGTGACAGCTAGTCCCTGATTTTAATCTTCTCAGCCCATTTTCCTTGACGACTGAAATTGTTCTCTAGTTGGTGAAATCTGAGGCAGCCCTGGAAGCAAGAAAAAGCTATTGTGGGGCAAGATGGCCCACCTGCTGCTCCTTAACTCTCACCACCCACCTTCTCTACCAAGAAGTAACTAGAAAGAGAATGAATTTTCAGTTTGCAGCCGTCCCTACCCGCTCCAGCTAAAAATGAGCTTCCTACCTGGAGCCTCACCTCAGCCTTCATAGAAGACGCACATTGTGCTGTATGTGTGGACAAGCTCTGCTCGTTCCAAAACCAAGTAAGGCCTTCAACCCAGGTACCCACTACGTCCAGGGGCCCAACACTTTCAGCTGAGACACACCCAGGCCTGAGAATTCCCTGGCAGATAGGCCAGCAATTCAGGTCTCCTGGGCTTCCTGCTACAGGACCTTTAGTTTAGTGGCAGTGTCTGCTCTGCCCAGTTCCTGCTTCCATGGCCCTCGGCCTTCCCTGGAAGCCCCAGCCTTCCCTCTGTTCCCTCTGACTTCGGAGATTGGGAGCCCGGCTCCCAGTGAGACGCACCCACAGTTCAGGGTGAGGCCCAGACCAGCCTCACCAAAGCCGCCTCCGTCCACACCAGCCCAGGGAGGGAGGGGGAGGGGTGCAGCGGGACCTGGTTGCTGGCAGCTTCTGGGCTTCAGACACGCCCAGACAAGAGCCATCTTCCCACTTCCCCAGCGGTCTGCCCACCTGCTTCTCAGGTGGGCAAGGAACAGTTATTACCTAACCCCAGAAGTATGTCAGACTGACTCTGGGGTGGGTTTAACCTGATTGCAACACCAGAAGGGTCATCACCCTCTGTTGGCTGTTTGCTCCCCAGATTGCTGCTTAGGCTCCTGGGAGGCTGTTCGCACTGAACGTTAGCAAGCCCACAGCTCGTTTTACAAGGTCTGTAGCTTCTTTCTATATCAGTTGGAATAAACAGGAACTGCTTCTGTTCTAAGTAGCAGATCAGGTACTTTCTACATATTCATAAAGAAAAGAAGGAATAATGATAGTTACTTGAATTTGAAAATCTAATCTCCTCTCTTCCCCACCCCCACCCCATCCAATCTGATTGACATGCCCAGCTGTGGTTGAGGAAGTGTAAACTGAGCTCTTCTCATTTCCCTTCATTGAACAATGTCCTTTCTCCTCTATCTACTGTAGTATTTCCTCCAGTTTCCTCTTCCTGCTTCACCTCACTCAGATCCTTATCATGTTCTATGTGTGAAACTGAACCAAAGACTAAACCCAGAGGAGGCTAGTTGTGAGCCATTGAGTTTGTTCTCGTGGTGGCATTTTTAGCATCAGGCTCAAGTGGCCACATCCAATGAGGAGATCCAAAAACACCTTGGAAAAAAGCAGCATTCCTGAGACGTAAGTTCCCAGATCCTTCTCCAGCCAACCCTCCCACCAGCCCCCAACCAACACCACCACCCCCCATCCCACCCCACACACACCTTTGACGGAGACAAATCGATTTTAAAGAGAAATAGTGCCTTCATGCCCTACTGTCTAGTGGCCTCCACCCTACATTCCTCTTGAAAAAGACAAAAAGAGCAACCCCTGACATTTAGAAACTAGTCTAACCAGGCCATGCTATTTTCCTATTAGACATAAATCACCTCGTAGAATGCCATCCTCAGATAAGGTTACTCTGTGACCAAGGTAAAATGAGGCAAAGCAAGGCCACTTCATAATTCTATCTACGCACGGACAAAAACAAGGTTATGGTGCCACTACCAAACACCAAACACACCCTTTTTTATCTAAAATGAGCGCTGCTACGCGTTTACCTATGGTACATAGATAGCTCTATTCTGCTAGTCCCTCCCTGTGGATAAAATGTACTGAGCTAAACAATCATAGAATTGTCCCTGGCTATATCCCATATACAGCACACCCTGCTTCCTTGGACCCTCCCCAAATGACTCAAACCAAACCCAAATGCTACAATAGGTTCTTTCTAACTCCCTTTTCCTGAGATACCTCATGGTTCCCCAGTTCCCACTCACTGCAATGAATCATAATCTCAATCTATCTGCAGATGGGTTCCTGGGGGCCTTTGGTTTAAGGCATGTCGCTCTCCAAACAACTGCCCATCTTTATTTCCCCTTTCTGTATCTGTTTTCTCTTGCCATGAGGTTAAGAACATGAGCTCTGGAGTCAAATACCTGGCTCCAAACCCCAGCTCTGTATGACTTTGGCATATCAGCCTCTCAGAAACTGCTTCTGAGAGGTAAGACATATCTATCCTCACACAGGACTGGGAGAATTCAGTGAAACATGTAAACAGTGCATTAGAGGGGATGCTGGGATCGCTCAATAGGTTGAGCACTTGCCTTGTAACCATGAGGTCAAGGGATTGAATCCTGGCCCCAATTCATGCAAACCCATATGCTGAACTGTGTGTGGCACAACTGGTAACCACTGAGATGGTGGCAAGTTCTCACCTCCCATGAGGGAGGCCCCCAGTTGGGTTCCTGCCCCACACGGCCCCACATTCACCTGTGTGGAATGACACTATGTCACAACTAATGATGTACAACTATGGAGACTGCTCTGCCCACCCTCCACCCCCTTCTTTCTTTCACCTTCTCTCAAACAATAAATCTTTTTTAAAAAATACATTAGAATGATTAACAACTTGTAAGAGATACCAACAGGAGGTCATATCATAAATCTGGTCTGAAGAACTCTGCTTGGCCCATAATCCCTAGAAACATGCCAACAAATGTCATCTTACTACAATTTATTGCAACAAGCTTAATGACCAAATATACTGATCCAAATTAACTGGCTCTCAAACAATAGCTATGAGTAATAGCTTTGTAGTAAAATTCCTACTCGATAGTGGAAGAATGTCCTAGAGTTACCAAATTAAGACATTTTAATGGATACATCTCAAGTTCTGTGTATTATTTCTAGAATCACAATGACAAATTGGATGTCTGCCCATGCTGCCCTCACAGAGAAATCTCATAATCTCCTGACAATGTGATATGCTGCAGGGAGCATGGGGCAGGAACAAAACACAAGATATTGGAATCAAGAGAGACCTGAGTTCAAATCCTGTCCCTTCCTCTTAGCAACTTCGAGAAGTTACTTATAATAACTTTTTATGCTTCCCCTTTGCAGCATGCATATACCTACAGGGCTACTGAGAAGTTAAACACACACATGAAAATTAACTAATAGGAAGCAGGCATTCAATTATTGTTATGCCCCATTCTTCACCAACGTCTCCACCAAAGCCCAAAAATCTCACACACACACACACACACACACACACACACACACACACAGCCCCACCCCACACATGTAAACAAGGAGCAATTTTATTTGAGTTTTCAGCTTCAACGGTTGTCAGGGAGATACCAGGATGGCTCAACAGACTGAGCACTTGCCTTGCAACCACGAGGTCCAGGGACTGAGCCCCGGCCTGGTCCATGCAGGAGGTGTGGTGCAGCTGGTAACCACCAGGATGACTTGAGAGTGGAGGTTCTCTCCCGCCGTGTGAGGGGCCCCCAGTTCGGTTTCTGCTCCGCACAGCCCTGCGTCTGCCTGTGTGGTATGAAGCTGTGTCACAACTAATCATGTGCAGCTGTGGAGACGGCTCTGGGTCCTACTCCCTTCTCTCTCTCCGTCTCTCTCTCACCTTCTCTTAAAACAATAAAATAAGTCTTTAAAAAAAAAACAACAACAGTCGTCAATGTAACAATAGAGCCTTTGCCTGTGCAGGTGTGCTTCCTGGGGAAGGGGCTTCTCAGCCACATCTTTGTGAATACGTTTGAGACCTACCGAGCTCTCTTAGCAGGCATAATAGTCTTCAAGGCACTTAAAGCCAATCAAAGAGGCATAGCTTAAATATAAAAGGTACTAAGGAATAAACTTTAAAACATGTTTCTGGAATGTAATTGACACAAAAGAAACTATGAAATGTACATGAATATGCTCCATCTTATGGGACATGCTAATAGCTTTTGACAGGGACTATATATGTATAGGACTCGGGGACATGAAAAGTCTCAAGTCTGGCAGAACATGTCTCATCTCTCCCAAGAGCATTTCTGGGCCCCAGAAAACCTGTCTGAAAGGAGCTTGAGTTGAAGTGATAGTGGTAATGGCAAAAAAAACCACACAAAAAACAATAAGGAAGGAATCTGGAAGAAGTTCAGAGACCAAACAAGAATGGAGCATACTCTTTACAGCCCAAAAGATACCAAACTTCTCTAGGAGCCATGACAGGGATATAGATTCAGGAAAACAATCTCAAAGATCTTGAAGTCCTGAGTTTGTACCCTGAATCTGCCACTTACCAGCTGTGGGACTTCCGGCAAATCTCCTACCTATTTGGAAATACTTTTTCATCTATCCGACTTATCTCGAGTCAAAGGATCCATAAAGTGTGTGTAAAAACACTGTAAACCATGAAGGGCTATAAATACAAGTGGTAGCGTGAGAAAAAAATCAATAAAAAATTTAAGTAGCAGTGTTCATGTGAAGTATTGTGATATCCAAATAGACGGCCCCCACGCGATCCTCAGCAATCATGGAAGGCATGATCTACAATACTCAAGAAGCTTAGGGGAAAGCTCAGCTCCTTTGAGACCAAACTCCCCTGCCCAGCTGTGTCAGGGGAGCAGGAGGAAAAGCAATGACCGTGCAGGTGGCCACATGCCTCCAGCCAATCACTGCCCTTCGAGTCCCAGTGCAGGGAAAGGGTACAGTGGGGAAATAAAGGTCTTTAAAAATTATCTTCCACCGCATAATGAGTCGTTCAAGTGACTTGCATTATCTTGATTGAAAGAATTATCTGATGACTAGTAATAGGTAGAGTATCACTAACATTTTTTAAAATACAGATGTCTTATCAATAGCTGAAAATACACAAGGAGTTTCCACATGATAGTAATTGTATTTTGTTTCCATTGAATGAGAAATTGAGTTCTCAAATATGGATCTTCAACTTCCTTGCACACATTATTCTTTTCCTTTGCTTTCCCCAACCATAACCAGGGACCCACAACCTCCAAACTGGGTAACTGTGGCATAATCTATTGGCAATTTCATATTAATAGTTCAGTCTGTATATGATTATAATTAAGAAAATTGGAACAGAATGCTAAAAAAAAAAAATGATTCTGCAGAAGAGAGAAGAGCAAGAGGGGTAAAAATATAAAAACCAGCATTCCTCCTGTGCTAGCTCAAAAAATTAAGACAGCTTTTGCTTGCCCCCACTGAATCAAAGGTAAACCGGGCCAGCCCTAGGTAAATGTCATGTCTATAAAAGTGTGTTGTCCTTTCAAATTCTCCTTCCCCACTTGGGTGGTGACTGTAGTCTTTCTTGAAAGCCCCCACCCCTCCCTCCCTCTCCCTGTTTGGGAAGGATATTATTTGCACTTTTTGGCTGTCACTCAGTCATGTTAAAGTTTAACAATTAAAGTGTCATGTAATAATGATAGACTGAGAGACCCTGGGGCACAGTTACATAATACATGTTTAAGAACATCCACACCTACATTACTTATGTGTCCATTCACCTATGCCAACAAAATACTTTTCTTTCTGTTCTGGCTCAGTACTTATCTCCTAGGATTCTCCTCCCTTAGATTCTCCTCCCATGCCCCCAACCCCTCCCCGGGAAGCTCCGCAGTATTGTGGCTTCTCCCCCCAATCACTGCCACTACTCAAGTTGATGTCCCGGGCCCAACTTCCTTCCAAAGGAAAGGCTTTACAAGCCAAGGCTCCATCCCCTTCCTGTCCTATCACCAACCAGGTGAGACATAGCCCTGCTGCACCCATTACTGATCCTGAGAAAGGAGCAGGCAAGGAGGATGAAGAGAAGGAAACCATGTTGGGGCCCAAGAAACTAGGAGAGGCACCTGCCATAGGCCTGAAGCTGGTTCTATGAAGAGGCTGTACACCGGAAAAACAGGAGAGAGGAGCAGAGAATGCAGAAGAGAGGGAATGGGAGGGCCTGGTCTCAGCTGTGTTGTTTTTAAGTTGGATACCAAAATGCCTACATCTGTAGGCCTCATACCACAGTAAAAAACAAGATTGGGCACACAAAGCTTTTTTACATTTTACTGCAGAGGTATTTTCAGTGTATTATTAGTCAGTACGTAATTTGTAAACTGCTAATTCATATCCTACATATAAAAAATCACTTTACAAAAATGCTTTAAAAACTAGTAGAGAATGTATTTTCTGCTGGACTCTTACGAGAAGGTGGACTCGAGCAGAAGACGCTCCCTGCACAGTAGCAGCAGCAGCCCAACTGTGGCTTTCTCTCCATTTGACATTGTCCTCTGGCCACCTCATCATTGCCAAATTCCCTGCATGTTCTTCATCATTGTCCCCTCTTCTTCAGCCTTCTCACTGGCACAATGCTCAGAGGACCATGCAGTGTAAACAAGTGACAGAAATACATCTTCGTACCTTTCTCCCTCAGAAGTGAACAATTCGGTTCTCTGGGACATGCAGCAATCTTATTTCCTGTGGCCTTTTTTTATTCTACAATGTATCAAATCTCCTTCAATAAGAGTTCTCCAGTTGCCTGCATGATACCTTTTGATTAGTCCTTTTACATTTAGTCCTTCAAGTATCTGTGTTACATTTTAACCCTCATGATCAAAACAACAAAAAAATGCTGTTTTGTTACCATTGTGTTACATTCTACCTCACCAGGAGATCTGCTAAGAAAATACAAAAAGGAAAAATTCAGCTAGATAATTAGCTGTAACAAATTCTCAATGTGTGCTACGAGGGGAAGTCTCTAGGCCAAAATTATTGTCATCAAATATTCAAATCCCCAAACATCACCAGGCGATCCAAGGTCATGGGCCAGACCAGAAATCCACCGTGATGTTGATATACAAAGGATTATAATCCACAGAGAGTAATTTATAAACACAACTATTCAACCCATCTGTTCTCCAGACTCTTGACACCTGATGTAAGAGCTTCATCCTAAAAATAAAAAGAACAGATGTGAATACCAAGACAAGAATTTAACATCATAACATTTCCATTGCTTTTTGCCTTACCACAATATTTGGCAAAACCATCTTTGAAAATTTGTACATCTGTCAGTTTCCTACTGCAAAAAAATTGTTTATTCCCCATCTAAGGTCTCACACACCAGTAATAGCCATGTGTTCACTTGGCAGACCCGTGTAAGACCCTGGGGACCGATGATGAAGAGTCACTACACGCAGTGAGCCTCCAGGCTACAGGACAGAAGAGCATACAGGTAACACTGATGCAGTGTGTTAGGGTGTCATCCACTGCTAATAGATCAGAGGACCTATGGATCCTCCAATACTGTTGGGGAAGTCTTATGTTTATAGGCAGGGAGGGTACAGAACTTTCATAACAGTCTCAAACAAAGTTAGAATATATGTAGAAAAAGATGAATCAGGGGGCACCTACCCTCATGAGGAAAGCTGCGGAGGGGTCATAGAAAAGGAAAATTTGAGGCTTTAAAAAAAAAGAAATTCACTAAGAGAAGAAGGTGAGGAAAAGGACGCCCAGGAAGAACCACCACCCTGTGCAAGATGCAAAGACATGCAAAACAACAGAATGCATTTGAAGAATAAGTAATTGTGTGGCTGGAGCCCTGGGATGTGGGGAGCGGAGTGGGTGGGGAACTGAGTTTCGTTCTAGGAGCTCAGTGGCAAAAAAAACCCAACAATCCATTTTGGTTACAGTAACAATGCGGGGTGGAGATCAGAAACATACTGTTGTGCTAAATATAATAAAGTCAGAGGAAAATAATACAGTATGATTTCATTTATATAAAATTGAAAACATGTAAACTAAATAATCTTTTGTATGGGACACAAATATATGAGAAAACAAGAAAACTGATAAACAGTACAAATAATTATCACAAAAATTCAGGAAACTGTTAGCTCTTGACGTGGGGGGCAGATAGGGAATTAGGGAGGGCCACACAGATAACAGGCACAAACTGGGCAGGGGCATCACCAGCATTCATGGTATTAAGAATCTTCAGATTTTTCATGTAATTTATAAGTATTCTTTTTATCTATTCAGTAATTATTATTCTTTACTTAAAGAGAAAAATGCATGCTATGGACAGAGTAAAAAGACACATGGGAAAGAGAAATAGCTATTTGTTAAAGTGGTAGAGTCTAACAAAAGTGCAAAAAGACTTTTAATGTTGTTTTAAAATACAGACTCCAATAAAGCTCTATAATACTGGGCTAAAAGCCCTTTAATATTGTTTTAAAATGCAGAGCCTAACAAAAGGGCTAAAAGCCCTTTAATGCTATATCATTTTATTTTACTTTTTTAAAGATTTATTTTATTGTTTTGAGAGAAGGTGAAAAAGAGAGAGAAGGGAGGAGGGCCCAGAGCAGTCTCCATAGTTGTACATCATTAGTTGTGACATGGTTTCATTACACACAGGTGGATGTGGAGCAGGAACCAAACTGGGGGCCTCCCACATGGGAGGTGAGAACCTTCACTACCATCCCAGCAGTTACCAGTTGTGCCGCAGTTCAGCTTATGCGGTTTGCATGGGCAGGGGCTGGGAATCGAACCCCAGACCTCATGATCGTGAGGCAAGCACTCAACCACTAAGCTATCCCCACATCCTTCTTTTTAGGGGGGGAAAATAGAATAAACAACAGAATAAAAAACATAATAAAGAAATGTAGATTCTTTAGTCACAGCCCCATAAAGAACTGGCTTATCTGGCAGGATTCCTTGGTGAAAGGGCTAATTCCTGGGACAGATGGAATAACAGCTCATCCCACCAGAGCTCAGGGAAGGAAGCTCTGAAAACTAGTCTAGTAATGTCAAAAGACTTGGGAGTCAGTGTGAAGGTCCCATCTGCCCAAGACGAGACTAGCAGCACCTCAAAAAGAATATGAACTATATCCTAGAAAATGCTAAGCATATCAACACATCATTTTGAAAAATGAAAAAGTAATGCTGATTCTTTCCCTTTATTCTGCCATTTCCATAAGAACCACACCCAAGAGTACTCAAATAGATGGAGAGTCCTTCTTTGTACAAATATCTGTCTAACAGATGCAGAAGAAATGACAGAATATCAGAAATTTATGCTCCCTAATTGAGTCATAAATTTAGGCAGCAACAACTACTAAAGTCATCAGGTGAAAAACTGATGGGGAACCTCACAATGTGTGACAATGCCTGAACCCACAGATCCTATTATCACAAAGACGCAACCTGGCATCCTGTCCTCCTGTCGGGACTCAGGAGGAGACACATGGCACCACCCATGAAGAGTTCTTGCCCCAAAATAGTACAGGAATCTGTTCCCGCCTCAAGCTCCAACTCCTACTTCACAAGGGAAGGCAGAGGTCAGAGCACATGTTAAGTTTTACGACTGGTATACAAATGGCAAAACCCACAATTCAGGAAGTTCCATAGGACAAGTGATTTGTTTTCTTCAACAAATAAACTGCAAGGGAACAAAATAAAAAGGAGGGGGAGTGGGAAGCTACAGACTGAAAAAACTTTCAGAGAGAGTATCCAAATGTAATATGTAGACCCTGTCTAGATCCTAATCAAAATCAGTGTTTTTAAAAAGCATTCATGAGATAATCAGGGAAATCTGAATGCTTACTGGATATTTCACGGTATTAAGAAAGAACTGTAAAGACTAAATTATGGCCAAATTTTGCAGGACAAGATTTTCACAAATTTAGAATAATAAGGATACTGAATAGTAAAACATCTACCTCATAAGGAAAAAGTACTGTTCATTTTATTTTAGCTACAGTGGTTCTTTTTTAAAGACTTATACTCTAAGGACACATACTGCAGTATTTATTCATGAAATGCTTTGGTATCGGTGACCTGTTTCTATATAATCCAGGGGAGGAAAAGAAGTGGGAGAAAGAAGAGAGGCTATGAATTGGTAACTGCTGAAGCTGGTATGGGCTACACAGGGTACAACATACCATACCCTCTACTACTGTATCTTCCAAATGACTTTAATAAAAAGCTCTGAACGCACTACAATGGCTCATCTGAGAGGGTTCAGCAGTCTTTACTAACAGGAGAGACTAAGTCGGCAGCTTGCCAGGCACAGGAGGCTGGGACTTACCGTTCTATGTTCACCTCGTTGCCTCGGTCTCTAGTGTGGAAGATCATTGTATATTTCCCCACTTCAGGCATCGGTCGGATTATTTTCATTCTATGAAGCTCAACCCTAGAAGAAGAGCAGAGGTGTTTTTTGTTGTTGTTGTTGTTGCTAAATATTCCATCCCATTTATCTACCACTAGGCACTTTAAAGAACCAAGTGCAGAAGTTCACACACATGTGCACACACACAGTCACACATACAAGGGTTGTCCAGAAAGTATCCAGCCATGTAACCACTCTCGTTATATTGACAATGGTTGGATGTTTTTTTCCTGACAGCCTTCATAGTTTGATTATTTGGGTATTTAAAAAAAAAAAAAGAACTGTCTTATAATGTTAGGCCTCAGGCAGTAAGTCCATAAAAGAATCAGATTTAACATTTACTTTTGGAGTACAAGAGATTGTGTGAATTTATACTTTATCATTTTCCAAAAACAACTGAGAAAGTACATATTTTAAAACATCATCATGAATCAAAGAATCAAATCTCTTAGGATCGATCCCTAATTTACTTAGTGTTTCCTTCTTTCAACAAAAAGAGTACTGATCATTTAAGGTCACTAGCTTTAAAGCCCACAAACCTAGTTCAAACCTGGACTTTGTTATTCACACACTTGGTTAATCAGTTCATAGTTCCAGATCTTTGTTCCCATCTATAAATTCCAATAGTGTTACAGAGTTGATCAGACAGGCTCAAATGAGATCATCCGCATAGAACATGCTTTGCCAGCTGTAATGTAATATATAAATGCAAAGAAAGGGGGTTGCCTACTGCACTTATTACATATATATTTAGTAAATAAATCTCAACCAACTTTTATATTCAAATCATTTGGTTTATCCATAGCATTAGTCAAGCAAGAACCACCCTGGAGGCCATGATGTTCTGATCAAATGAAAACAAAACTTTGGGGTTTCTCTTGACCTTGAAGTCAAGAAGTTACTGTACAGGAAAAAAAAAAAAAAGTGACAATATATGATCAGTGCAAAATTCTACTAACCATCCCCTCTGGGCAGTGAAGAGGATTTGTGGAAGATGATGGATGGTGTTTACTGCTAGCCTTTGCTACTCTTGCCCTGGTATCTAGCAGACATGCTCTTTCCACTTCATAAGCCATGGCCACACAGGCTGATGGTAGGTTGGGCCATGAAGAGCTGCTGCCCATCACTATGATCATTCCTATGGAGTCTTTGGTCACATAAATCCACTCCCTCCTGCCGGAAACATCCCAGGGACTCTCAGCCTAGACATGGGAGCAATATCAGCAGGGAGCCCTGACTTCTTCATGCTGAAGCAAGGAAAAATTTCTGGCAGTTACATATGCATTAATTCAAAACCCCAAAAGAGAAAGTTCCTTTCCAAGAGACAGTAGCTGGGGGCAAAGGGTAGTCCTGATAGCCAAAAAGATTTTACTATTACAACGATACCTTGGAATCCGAAAGCCCCAAAACTCAAACAACTTGGAATCCAAACCAAAAAATTAAGCAAATTTTGCCTCGGAATCCGAACACTGCTTTGGAATCCAAACACCAACATGTTGTTCGCATGGGACGTATCAACTGTACAGCCCGTGGTTTATCCGAATGCCCACTTGTCTTGGAACTCAAACGTTTTGGAACTCAAACAGGGTTCTGGGACCAATTAAGTTCAAATTCCAAAGCATCACTGTAAAAGTCTGAAGATACTGGCCCCAGGCTCTTGAATAATTACTTATTTCTGGGAAATAGAGATACCATACAGCCCAAGTTCATGGGATGGAGTTGACAGAGGCAGCCAGATACACTCCCTCTGATTCCCTTAGAGCAGAAAGTAGCCCAGGAGAATCTGAGGGTAACGCCCGCAGGCTGGACAGTCTGGCCTGGGCGTCAGGCCAGCAGCTGTTCCCACAGTGTGTGCAGCATAAGAGGAGAGAGGACACCCTGGCCTGCCTCAGGGTGTGCAGCCCGTCACAGGCTGTTGAAACGCCCTGCTCTGGGCACTGGGAACTGTGCCAAGATGCCCTGGGGTCTAAGAGAAAGCATAGGTTTATAACGGGCCCTCCAGCCACTTTCCTCTGAGTGCAGCTTTGCGGACACCCTGCAGTGCAGGACTTTTCATTCATTGGTGAGACCCTGCTCAGGAAGCACTACCCCCTGACACGTCCACAGAGAACTCCATCAACACTTCTGACCCCAAACACCCACGATCCAGGAGCAGGTCACCCTCCCATCATTTCTAAACTATCCTCCCTCTGCCCCCTGCCACCCTTTAAGCCCAAATCGGTGGCCTCGTGACCTGCTGGGGTAGCATCGATAGGAACTATAACGTAGCTTTCCAGAACCACCACTGATAGCAGAGGCCTGTGAAGGGTGCCTGTCTCTGTTGTTCACCTGAGTCTGAGGTCATCGTCTTCGCCTCCCCATCCCCAGTAGTTGTTAGAGAATCCATTCACCTTGAAAAATTGCTCTCTGCTTAGGGCAGTAACGCCCCCAAAATATCCACTGTAACGTAACCTGGAGCAAAAGAAAGGAGAGAAAAGGTGAGAACATTAGCACAAAACCTTTCTCTTTTCCACAGACACTGGAGAAGTCTCTGATTCAGGACTGGCATTTTAGGAACACCAAGACCAAGTCCTTCCCCCACCTACCTCCTAAGGTCTTCCTTGTGTGACTTTTCCTCAGCCTAGACAAGTGCTCACATGTGCTCACTGAGCTTGGTGCCACCCACCTGCTATTGCTAATGTTTGTGTGCAGATGTCTGCAGAGGTACTGTAAGGTGCCCCATAACATCAGATCTGGAAGATATATTTCATCTCATGTGCCAATCCAATGAATAGTATAGTGGCTGCCAAGGAGGCTGGGTTAAGGATTCTGAGGCCGTACCAGGTTCAGCATGAGTAAGTGTCACAGAGAACATGCTAGTTTTTTATTTTTGCTTTTTTGAGGGGAGGGAGTAAAGAGCAGGAGACAGCTCCTGCACACACTTTGTGTGCTAATCTCCACTCCTGTTCATGCAAATCTCTACCTCAGTGTCTGTTTCCTGAAGAACCCAATGCACCTCAACAATCCTGGGGTTTCTGGCCTGGGCAGCTAAGTAGATGATAGTGCCCTTCACAAAAATAGGGCACACAGACAATAATTAGGTATTGAGAGGAAGACATTAAATTGTTTTAGACAAGTTGATTTTGAGATTACCCTTAGGGCTTTTGCCAGTGGTCAAAAGGACACAGGGTCCAAGGTCAAAAGAGAGGAGTGGCTATAGACGTGGCTTTGAAAATAATCTGTCCAGAGGTGCTACCTGGAGGAGCAGGAATAGGAGAAATGCATTGCCAGAGGACAACATAACAGGTACAAAGAAAAGAGGACCGAGGGTGGAGTTGCAGAGACACCAACAAGAAAAAGGGGAAAGAGAAACAATCAAGAGGGACCAGCCAGAGGGAACCTCCCGATCACACAGGAGTTTTATGATCACTGCTGGACCCATTAGCACATCGGAGAAATAAAGATACCCTTGAAAGTATCTGTAACAATTCACAAATGCAAATGAAGGAAGCTTAATAACTTGGATGTTACTAAATAAAAGGATGTGAATACCCGGAGGATTTCTCATTTTAATTAACTTCAGTCCAAAGTGTTCCAGAACCAACAAAACATTTCTGCTTTTCCAGGTAAAAAGAAAAGCCAAAAGGAGAGATCAATAAACCCATAGACACTTGCCATGTAACAGACAGAGCCCCAAAAGTTAATTTGTAGTCGAGTTGTTTGTTTCCGTGTTCTGAGTACAGATGGGAAGGACCCTGTTTAACCCATAATGGACACAGGTTTACGTCTATAGTCCCAACCTAAAATTCTGAAAATTGATTTTAACCCAAAACAAACAAAAGGAAATAAAGTGCTCAGAAAGCAGCTACTACTATGACTTGCTGTCATGGTGGTTGGACTCTTGACTGGGAAGGGGCACTTATCCACCTGAAGACCAGCAACAGCTTCATCAAGCACTGAGTAGACCCCCAGCTCAGGCATAACCTGTTAGCACCCCTGAGGGGTCACTAGGAGAGAACCTGCACTGGCAATCTGGCGGTGATCTGTTAAGTAACCACTATCCACCGTGAGCAAGACAGCTCACTAAATGCACTAATCCCTGGGCCCTGCCCTCAGAGTTTGCGGTCTAACAAGAGAGGTGAGCATTATCAGGGTTCTGAGGAAGGAGGTGCCACACACAGGATTCAGATAGGCAGAAAGATGGAGGGACTCTCGGTGGCCAGAACTTCGTGAGGAAAACTAGAGGGAGAAAAGTGCAGGCTGCCCGAAGAGCACCGGAGACCAGGCAGAAAGAGAGGTGAAAGGACTGATTCTCAGTGGCCTCTGAGATGGCAAATGTCTACGTGTTCATTGATCTCCGGTTTTGGTTTTTCTTCTTATCTGAAAAAGCACAAATATTTCATTGGCCCTGGACCAGATTTAGTTATTTATCTTTAAAGGACTGTGGGATGGGTAAGCTGTGGCCATAAAATAACAGTAGAGTCCTTGTAGAAAGCAGGCAGGTATCAAAGGAATTCTTGGCAGTAAAATTTGCCAAAGGCTAGTTCAAAGCTTTATCACTAACCCGTCTATGGGATTAAACAAGATTTATTTCTGGCTTCATCAGTCTGAGACAGTTGGGGCAAGTTACTTTAACTTCTTCCTTCTGCATGTGTATAAAGTGAAAACATTTCTTGCACTTACACTCACGGGTTCTATTGCGACAATGAATAAAGCCTATGCAGAACTCTGTGATGTAGTGACACACAGTTACCAGCAGGGGACAGACACTTAGCTGCTTGCAATTGCAGCTGCCAACTAGAGAGAGGATCCTGCCTAAAATAACAAAGGTAAGAGTTGGGGAGGAAGGTAGGAGTAGGGGGCTGGGATAAGGGCAGCTCCTACATTACTTTAATATATATATTAAAGAATAATAATATAAATGACAAACCAGGACCACAGGAAATTTAAACCAGAACAGAAGATTAAAACAGGAAATATTTTAGAGCTCTGATCTGCAAGTATCCTTTCGGCTTCGAAAAGAAAGCCATGCATTTGGCTCAGAGATTCTTACATCCAGATGAAAAGAAGGGACACATTCAATCACCTGATTCACAGAAAGAAAAACCTGCCAGTTACTCAAAAGAAAGCAAAGGTTTTCTGACAGCTGTTCATAAAATAAATGCCTGGCTAATTACAACAGCAAGTTAAAACAGCAAGATTCATACAGGGGTTGTTTTAAGAGTGAGTAGCCTCTCAAGAAATCCATGATTGTGACACTGAAGTTTTACTCAAAATCAGTTCCCAACAGGAATGCCCAAGAACTCAGTTTCTTGTGGTGCAGCTTTAAAAAAGATAAAATCTAGGGGAAAAAAAAAAAAAAAAGCCTGTCCTTAAACAATCCTGTGGATTTCAACTCCAAAAAAGAAAACAAAAAACCCTGTGTGATTATAACTTCTCATCAGTCACTTAGAACTGGGCAGTAAGAAGTTATCTATGTAAAGGGTCTAGTACCCGGTGCTGTAGATAGTGATATCTTTTTTTTTTTTAAGATTTAATTTGTTTAGGAGGGGTGGAGATCTTTTTTCTTAAGATTTGTTTTGTTTAGGAGGGGTGGCGGAAGGCCCAGAGCAGTCTCCATAGTTATACATCATTAGTTGTGACGTGGTTTCATTCCACACAGGTGGATGTGGGACCACGCAGAGCAGAAACTGAACCCAGGCCTCCCACATGGGAGGCGAGAACCTTCACCGCAGAGCCATCCCAGCAGTTACTGGTTGCACTGCAGTTCAGTACACGGGGTTGCACTGGCCAGGGCTTGGAATCGAACCTCATACCTAGCAATTGCAAGGTAAGGGCTCAGCAGGTGAGCTATCTCTGCGATATCTTATTAACACACAATAAGGCAACAACTGATTTGACAGAATTCTGAAAATACCAACGTGCCCAGCCGTGATATGCTGCTTTCTTCAATGCAGAGGTGGCTCAGAGACCAGAAAGCAAAGCCTCCAGATAACATAATTCAGATCCAAAGATTAAGTTCCCCAAAGGAAAAACCCCTGAGATTCTCTTCCAGAACCTTCCCAGCCCTGTGGTCCCAGTGCCCTTGCCTGAATGAAGGCACATGGCACCTTTCCTGAGTTTTTTTCCCTCCCCCTTCTCTCTTCTGGTAGCGTTTGCAAAAGTTAAGCGCAAACTTGATGCGACTCCACCCGAAGCTGTCTTCCCACACCAGCACTCAACAGGGAGCTCTCCTTGAAGGCCAGACGCTGGGATGTAATTCAAATCAGTCACATGGCTACCAGCACAGTAAGCGCCACAGACAGGGGTATGGCAAGGCTTGGGGAAGCTGTCAGCTAAGTGTGCACACATGTAAGAGAACAGTTTCATTTGTAGAGAATTCTTGGTCACTATTTCATTGTCCTTAAATAGGAGCTGGTATAGCATAAGTAGATGTGCCTCTCCTGGGGGCACAAGGGATGCGGAATGAAGACATAAATGGTGGTCCCTAGCATAATGCCCACGGTAACCTTGAGAGAAAGCACCCTGTGCTGGTGTTCTGGCTCCTGAGCAGACTACTCAGTGGCGATGTTCTTCCCCCATCTCCCTCAAAACACGGGAAAGATGCCAGTCTGGAAACAGGTGGCACAGTCTCACAACGGAGGGGGAATCAAGGACAGACCTGTGGTACTCGAGTGCTACACAGTGGGGGATAGCTGGCAAAAGCTGCAGCATGTGGATGCTGCAGCAGCCGAGTGGCAATGCCTGGAGGACCTTCCCTCTCCTGTTCTTTCCTTTTTTGTCTTTTTGATTTCTGCCAAAGCTGGTATAGGACTTTTCCTAGTATGGAAAAACCTACTTACTCTAATTCCTGTTTTGAACCTTAAGTGATACATCATGTACCAAGTTTCTTATTTCCCATTTTCCTAAAACATGCTAGACACTCCATCCCACACAGCCTAATGACAACAGGGCCAACTTCCCCATCCAAGCCAGCGGGAGCAGAGCCCCTTACCTGTACCCAGTGCTGTTCCGGCCAACAACCAGATGCTTGGGCTGATCCTCACACGTGTAAAGGTTCAGGTCGTTCTCGGGCACCAGGTCCACATCGTGGAATATAAAGCAGTCCCAGTTTTCATCCTTGAGAGCTTCAATATAGCCAACATTCAAGAGTTTGGCTCGATTAAACTTTTTACTTCCAGCCTATAGAGATGGAAACGAAAAGTTGAAAAGCTCTGGAGACAAGGTTTTGCACTGTGACCCCTTCCATTTAGATGTGGGAGCTGTATTACTCTTGCTACACACAACTCTACTTGTGACATGAGGATCTAACAGAGGAGATGTATTAGCAATAAAACACTGTTTCTTCACATTTCTTTACATGCTTAAATTCCATAACTTAAAAACATACCTTGAAATGGGGAGGTGACATTTAATGGGTATAGAGTCTCAGTTTTGCAAGATGAAAATGAAAAAGTTCTAGAGATTGGTTGCACAACCATGCAAATATACTTCACACTACTGAACTGTACACTTAAAAAACTGATAACATGCTAAATTTTGTTATGTGTATTTTACAATTGTTTTAAAACCCAGTTTTAAAATAGAAACAAAAATAACAAAAATATTTTAAACATACCTTTAATTATTCCATGTAAAAATACAAAGCCTGTCTTACATACTAGTATGCCAATAAGTAACACTGCTTCACTGTTCAATCCTCAGCTCATCCCAATCTTACCATATGTAACAAATTTACACTAAGCTTCCAAGATATAGCTTGCCAGAAAGAATCAAGAATTCCTGACCTATAAACAGAGGTTATGCCAATGTTTCTAAGCTACTTAAACATTTCTTGGAATCACTGAGAGCGGCCTGTTTTAACACTTAAAGGTGGAAGCTAATCCTCAGGCTGACCTTACAGAAGGGATTCATCCCTAGGTAAGGAAAGACATGATTCAAGCAGTAATAAGACCAGAGTTTTAGAATGAAAAAGATTTTACGGTATTCATTTGTTCTTGGCTGTTTGTATCAACTTCCTTCATAATAAATGCCAGTTCAATAAATGGTTTATCATAACAAAAGTACAGACAGTTCACAGAAGTTACCACAGTACTTTTCTGAAAAGAATAACACAAAGCAGACATATTTTTTTATTCATAAAAATATTATACATTGGGAGTGGCTGTCCTAAGTAAGAACTCAGAATGACTAACAATGTTAAAAACAAAAATAATTATAAAACAATATAATGGTAACATTTTGTTTCATTGATTTCCAAGAGCCCCAGTTTATTGTAAAGTATAAAATGTATCCTTTGTCATAAGTTTTACTAAAACAAATATTACTGATTATAACCAACAGTAAGCATTTAATTAATGACTTTGCTTGCATTCTTCACATTTGTAAGGAATTGAGAGGAAATTGTTTAGTTGGTGCAGGGTAATTTTGAAAAGCTAGACATGGGTATTTAAATTGATGCCTTATTTTTCTTTCAATAAACATTAATACCAAATAAATGCATCTTTAACCACCCACTCCACTTTGAGCTAAACTCTTCAAAAGCAGCCTGCACTTACACCTATTGTGTTCCTACTAAATCATGCTTCTGGAAGCCAAATAAGTGAACCAAAAAAGTGAAGACTAAATATGTTTTACAGAATAAATACTGGCAAAATTAAAGGCAGAATGGTGGTGATAGATGGTCATAGAACTCCATGGCTCTTAGCAACAGCAGTCTGTCAGATCCTGTCTAGACTCCCAGCGAGTAGCCCATGCTCAGTTAACACAAAACAATTCCAGCCATCTCATCGTGTGGTGTACAGCAAACACAGAGGGAAACATAAGGCAAATCTCATGGGAAAATCACCGGGCAGTCACTGGCTAACAAGGACGGGCTCACAACGAAGCTGGCTTCCTCCAGAGGCTCACTTAGGAGGCAGTAAAATTTCCCAGCATTTAGTCCCATTACTCCCTACTCTGGGGCAATAGTTTCCTTTAGTCAAGGATAAAAAAGAGGTATGAATCCTCTCCTTTGACAATAGTTTGATGCTCCTTTTAACGAAGACAAACAAACGGCCAAGTCCCTCAGAGAGAATGTGAAGGCAGAGCCCTCGTCCACCCCACACTCACCTGGTGGATGGTGTAGATGCCATAGTCCAGCTGCTGTCTCTGCAAGAAGGGATGAAGGTGTTCCAGCAGGTACATCAGGTGTTTCTCTCTGTTCCTGTGTGGAATGATGATGGCGACCCGCTGTAAAGCCTTACATTCCTCAGGGTGATACCGGCCTCTGTGCACTTTGGGATTTTCTGCCTGTACTTCTTCCAGAGTAAGATCTGGTTTGAAAACGAGTTTGTCCTGACCTCCTACAATTAAAACAGAAGACAGGAAACAACAGTCGCTATCCCATCAAGTGCTGATAGGCTTCCATGAGCTAGTCCGTGTAAAGAACTCAGAACATTGTCTGGCACCCACTGAACACTATTTAAGTGTTAGCTTTCATTATTACTACTTTAAAGCCTCATTTGATCATGAACTACAACCACAGAACCATGTGACTCAGGCTACTGGCTGCCAAAGCATGTAAATGACATAAGAGCATTCCCTGGTGGCTGGATAACCAACTCTGGCTCTGTGATGCACCCATAAGTATGAAATGCATTCTGTCTCGATGACGCTGGTGAAGAACAGAGGTCAGGTCTAGTCTAACTTCAGATTTGCTCTATTCGCTTTTCCTTCTCAAAATTCCAAAGGAGGGTGAAATTTCTTAAAAATCAAGGGCATTCCATGGAATCAAGCTCTTGGACAAGGCCCCTTTCCCACTCCTTCCAAGCAATTAGGAGCTCTTCTAGTTCTCTAAAGGTGTCACTCTCTAACCCAGCATAACAGCTATGTGCAGCAGGTATGCACCACATTCTCCCACTGTGCTGCAGAAGAAGACATTCCCAATAAAACATTCACCCAGCAAGTCTGAATGCAGCCTAACTGGATGAAACCCAGGCTTCCACAGTAACCAATCTCACTCAGGCTTTAGAGAGCAGGCTGAAGCCAATAGCCCTCCTCTTTGATCTAAAATAACAGGGCATACTGAATGAGAAGCGAGGAGGCAGAGCCCTGGTTCAGGAACTGAGCCACGCTTTTTAAAAACTCTGTATACATCGATCAGCATGTATAATCTAAAGATGCTTGCAGGTCGTGCTGTCCTCTTCTGAGTAAAGCAGTTGCAGGCCCTTCCTGTGTGTAAGTCACGGTGTCTTGCTCCATGTGACCATCCGCTACCCTGGCCATGGTTGCTGAGACCAGGCTCTAGTGTCCATGAAGTTGTTAAAAGAGAGCCCAACAGCACCAAGGACAAATAACTGTTCTGGCCACCTGGAGACAATAATTGGCCCATGAGCAAGTCTTTCCTGAAGGGTCTGCATGCAAGACAAGAGTCGAGGGGAAGCCACAATGGCTCAGTGGGTTAAGCATTTGCTTTGCTGCCTCGGGGTCCGGGAATCGAATCCCAGTCCCGGCCCATGTGGACCCATATGCTGAGCTAGAGTGTGCTCCCAGTTCAGTTCTTGCCGGGGTGAGCTTCCCATGCGGGAGGCCCCAGGCCCAGTTCCCGCCCCGTGCAGCCCCACGCACAACTGTGGAAGGAAACTATATTGAAAACTAATGATGTACAACTATGGAGACTGCTCTGGGTCCTCCCCTTCTCTCTGTCTCTCTTAAACCAATTTCTTTTTTATTAAAAAAAAAAAATTAAAGAGAAAAAAAAAAAAGATAAGAGTCAACCAGGCAGTAACGCCCTAAAAGCAAACCGTAAGAATCAGAGTTACAGGAAAGGCAAGCTACTAGGTGCCAGGCCACAGAGCTGCTGGGGGATGATGGTGTGGCTGCTGAGATGGTTCCCTGGGCAGCATGTTAATAAACCCCCTCATCCAAGTTAACCTGATCACGTCTCTCTGTTCTTGACCCCTGAAAGAGCCCCCAAGCAACAAGCCTGAGATAAACTGATCCTCTTGCTCACATTCTCATTGTCGTAACTTTTATGGGCCCTGACCTTCCAGTACCTGCTTCCACTTACTATCAGTCTGCCTACCACCCCCATGACATGCTCCCAAGTTTTGTCCCCCCATGGGTCACACATGGTCCGCCTTAATTCATCAGTAGTATGTCCCCCTCTTAATCCAGGTACTTGCTCAGTCTTGTGTCACCACCCACCTATTTTTACAAATGCATTTACTGCTTAAATGTGTTGTGAGGATTTTGAAAAAGGGGAATAATACAGTCAGACTTGCATTTCAATAACTCATTTTCCTATTTCAAATTGTGTAATTTGTGAGCAGAACAATTTCCCTCACACTGTCAGGGCTAATGTTTTTGGCTTTTCCATGACTGAGTAAAGAGCAGCAGCATGCCAACATGAACACAGTACAAGACTGTGTTTCAATCAGGAAAGCGGGTCTGCAGGTTTCTGGCGCTAAAATCAAGATACCTCTGAGGAGCCCAGGCCATCCCACAGAGAACTAACTTAGTGGACGCAGGGTGCCGCCTCTGCAGGAGCAATGAGCGGGGCTGGACTTCGCAGGGCTGGAAAGGCTCACCTTGCCTTCCTCCCGCCTGCACACTGTGTCCTGGGGGGAAGGACAAACATACGAACAACACACTATGGTCAGCACAACCACGGAAATCAGGCAAGCACACAGGGAGCATAAGATGAACTCTGGAGCAGTCCCCAAACCTTTCTGGGACAGAAGTAATATACGCTGGGTTTTGAGGAATAAACAGGAAGCCACCAGGCAGACATGAATTGAAAAAAGGCATTCTGGAAAGAGAGAACAATGTAAGGCTAAGAGGAGTGTCTGGAGAACTATAAGCACTTTGATGTTCTGGAGGAACAGAGGTTGGATAGAACTTTTGTGGGTTATATATAATATCACAGTAGAGTGTTTTCCTCTCTAATTCATGTGTTCACTAAAACCAATTCACTGTCCATTTAAATTGGAATGCAAGACATCAAAGGGGAATCAAAACAACATATTTAAGAAATAAACACTAAAGACAACATTGAAGAACGTATTCAGTCCTGTCTCTTGACTCCCTACTTTTGGCCAACGGGATGCTAACAGATGTGACCCAAGTAGAGGGTAGAATGTGCCTGCATTTCTTCACTTGTGCTCTGTAGATGCCAGGACAGGCCCAGGCTAGCCCACTGGTGCCAGGAAAAGAACAGACATGTGGAGCAGGGCCACCAGCCTAGATCAATGGACACCCAAGCTCATCCCACAGACTTGTGAGCTAAATAATGCCTGTTGACATATGCTGCTGAGACTTTTGTTGCTGCATAATAAAGTATGTTCATATAATAGAAGACTCTACAACAGCAATATGGATACAGCTCACTAACATAATGAATAATGGAAGCCAGGAACAAAAGAGTACATGGTGTATGTTTCCAATTATGTAAAGATCAAAAACAGGGCAAATCTATGGATGGTGTTAGAATCTTGAAGTAAGGGTACTGATTGAAAGAAACATGAGAACTTTTGGGGTTCTCGAAAGATCCCATTTCTTAATTTACATACATAGGTCTGTTCATTTTGTGAAACTTAACAAAGCTGCACATTTCTGGTTTTTGTACTTTTCTGTACACACATCTAATTTTAAAAGCTTTATATAGTACTTGTAAAAAAGAAAAAATATATACTTACTGAGGTATGGTGACATAGCTGGGCAGTTGTCAAGGTCTGCTTTTTCCACAGATACTTCATTAGTCAAAGTTTCTTTCTTCCCCAAAGCTATGGCCTTGTTGAAAGTAGCAATGAAATCTTTTGCTTTAGGAATCTCTTGAATAGCACTCACAAAGTAGTTACTGGTGGCCCACCCAACCACTGTCAGGCATACAGTAAAAAGCAACAGTAATCGAAATTTGTAGGAAAGGTAGAAAGTCATGTAGAAGCCCATGTCTTTTATTATGTGAGCAAATATGTATCACTCTGCCTCGATGTAGGCAGGAGCCTTCAAGGTCAACTTCTCCAATCTGATCGCAAACTTGATGACAACTGAAGATGCAATGACTGCTTTTGCTCAGCAGTTCTGCTCCAACGATCTCTAGAAGGCAATCACAAAGACATGTTTCAAACAGAAATCCTATCCTGAAATGATTCACGTCAGCACAAACTGAACACTATCCCCAAGAGACCTTGACTAAAAGTAATGAAAGTTCTCCTAGGAGGGTTTAGAGATCAGAAAATCAGAGATTTTAGAGGTAGAAGATTCCGAGCACCTACGCGTCACAGGAGTTGTCTCTGGGTTATCACTCAGGCTATTGTCACCTGGGAGAAAAGCCATGTCCAGATGTTGCAAAGGAGAAGAAGGCAAAAAAGACTGTAAATGCCTCCACAGTTCTGAGCTGGGCACAGCCTAAAACACAGCCCTTAGTTGCCCTTTCCTGGCACAGCTTTAAGAGAAGGTTGTGCGAAATCCTGCTACAAAAGTATTTTGACCCAGAGAGAAAACAGGGGAAAGACAAAAGCTCTTCTCTGTGAGAGCTAGAAAAACATGTTCCTCAACAACAGAGTGAAAAACTAAGGATTTTTCAGCTGTCATATTCACAACAAGGCACTGGGAAGGGATACATCCCATCAGGTGGGGGAGAAGGCAAGAAACACAAGAGAATGCCAATACAGGAGATCAATCATCTGTTAAGAATACAGGTAGAACTACGGCAGTGCTTAAGGTCAGGGGTTTTGATTCAGATAGAAATCACACTCCACCACTTATTGGCCATGAAACCTCACACCAATCACAACTGAGCCTTGGTCTCCTTATCGGTAACATGGGGTGGTGGTTGTGGGACGGGATGTCCTAGCAGTTTGCCGACCACTGAATGCATTCATGTATCCAGTGTTGGCCCATTTCCTGATGCACAGTAAGCGCCCATTAGGTGGTGACCGTCAACGTTGTTATTGTTACATTATTTTACTTAAGTAACTCTAGATTAGGGATGGCCAACAACAGACACATCACCACTCTACTGTATTCATCACTGTCAGTTGATGAATTGTCATTCTCTTTTCATACTGCAGTATGAATTCACCTCTGAGAAGTGGCTATGCTTTAGTTATTAACAAAAACCCAGTTTCTGAGGCCACATAGCTGAGGGCCGATCCGTGACCAAGGTGAGTGCACTAAAGAGACAATAGGAAGCTGCAAGTAGCAATACCCCTGCACAGCCTCTCTGCACTGCCAAAACCATGTCTCCTCAAATTCTAAATGTCCTATTGGAAGAGTACAGAAACGTTCAAGCCAGGGCACTGATAATCTCTACAGTCAAATATAGCCTCAATTAAATGGACAGAAGGGAGACCAAGGTATTTTCTGTGCCAAATGATAACACAAAAACACTTCTGATTAAATCTTAATAAAAAAAGACAGAAAATAACTCTATGTGTGTATGATTACCACTGAAAATATAGACATAAGAAAACTCTAGAAAGAAATATGGTCACAGCTAGCAATACTGTATCAGGAGTATGGGATTAGTTAGGGATGTTTGCTCTTTTCTTTAGGAATTTTGTATATTTCTATCCTTTTATAAAGAAAACAAAGTTGCTTGGTTTGTTGTTCTTTTTTAAGAAAGTTCTTTTTTAGGGCAGGTAAATCCTGGTTGGTATTGGGGGAAATGTCATCCAGTTACACTTATTAATTAATACATTTAAGAAATTGAGAGACCCTGAATTGTCTCTGAAAAAAAGATTTATTTTTCAATGGAGGCTGTCTTGAAGTGACAGGGGAATCACAGCTGTAGAGAACAAATACAGGTAACTGGAAATAAGTTATTTTAAGGTAAAATTCACCACCCTTTTCTTTTCTAGAAGTCTGCCCTAGAGTTAGTTCAAAATGATGATGTTTCCATAATTTTGCTTTTCCTCTTCTCAGTTCAACCAGTCTTTTCTAAGCACTTGCTATTTTCAGGGATAGTGTTAGAAACAAAGGAACTACAAAGGGGACTGAGGTATTCCTTGCACTCCAGAGTTCACTTCAATCCTTCCTTAGGTTTTAATGTCTGTGATTTATTTTCAAATATGCCAGCCTCAATCCCCAAAATGAAAGAACGGATGAAATAAGATTGGCAAAATATTGACTAGTTCTGAAGCTAGGTGATCGGTACCTGAGGGCTTCTTTTTCTCTCTACTTTTGTGTATGCTTGAAATTGAAATTTTCCATAATAACAAAAGAAAAAAGCTAGTAAAGAAGACAAGCTGTAACAACAGATAAATCAGTATGGATGTGAAGTATCATTGTTAGAGAATCTCTATATGCACACATGTTTGCAATCCCATGGGGGCAGAGGGACACCAGGTGTCACTCCATAAGTACTTACTAAGCACTTATCCACCAGAAAGAAAGGATGTAGCCTTCATTCAGCAGCCAAGAGTGCCAAAATCAGCATTCTGATGTTTCTAAATCCATCTGGTAACCCTGAAGACACAGGGCATCCACGTGGTCCTATTTGCTTGGACCACTCTGGCACAGTACCCTGGAAAGGCTGATAGTTTGCTACTCCTTTACTCCTGCAGAGCTTTGGAGCGATAGACATTTGCACACATGTTGCCCTACCTTCCTGGGGCCTCTGGTATTCATCCTCCCAATGAGATCTCCTTAACCTGGCATCTGAATGATCATTGCCCAGACCCTAAAAAAGCAATAGTTCCCTGGGCAGGGACAAGGGTGGGCTAGAAATGATGGCAACCATTTACATGTACAAGTCATTTAAACTCAAAGACTGAGCTCTTCATGGCAAACACTAGAAGCATTTGAGCAAGAAAATGATGGTGTGGATGAAAAATCATAAAGTACTAACTGGGCAGGTCATGGTGGGTCGTCATGTCCCAGGCCTATGACTTCTTTTTAAGCCAATCCTGTCTGTTGTTCTTGTGTATCTAGGTTAGCACACCTTTGAAATGCCAGAAGTTTCACCCTTCTAACCACCCTCAAAAGAGCACACAACTTTAACTACAGTATAACCCAATCCCCACCTTGCTTTCTTCCACCTTCACGTAATCTTCCTTACAGTCCCTCAATTTCAAATTCATAATAGAAACTGCAAAACTTTTACTCTCCAAAGGATTTGAAATCTTGCTTCCTGGAAATTGTCATTTTGGCTCCAAAAAATTCTTATAAAAATTCTCTACAGGTTTGGACATTTCTTATATCAACAATAGCATTGTATTGTAACCCACTGAATAAAATATCCAAGAGTCCACACTGATATAAACGATTAAATAAATACATGGGGAGAAAGAGTATCTCTTTCCCACAGTAAACTTCCAATTAATAAGGAAGCAGGAGATGGAAAACATCACCACTAGGAAATACCACTGTAATAATTATTGCAGACAAGATCTACCAAGAGGTACTAAAATTAATGGGTGAAATTAGAGAATAAACACCATTTGCATAGTCTCCAAGTCTCTCCTCCAGGGTAATTATTAGCTACAAAGGAAAAAACAGTAACTTTATAGTGAAGAAACCTAGCAGATCACATTAACCAAGTGATCAAGGTTAACATCACCACCAGTGATAAGACCTCTCAATTTCATGAGTCAGTGATAATATCACACTCTAATTGGTAGTCTTCTACAGAATTTCATTCTACAAATGACTAATTGGTACTCTTCAAACCGGTTAAAATAATGAAGGACAAGGAAAAAAACTGAGGAACTCTCAGACTGGAGGAGATTAAGGAGAAATAACTCAATGCAATTATAATAGTTGGACCCCACATAGAAGACAAAAACAGAAATAAAATCATTAGCAGGAAAACTAATGAAATTCATATAAAGTCTTAATTGTACTGATAACCGAACCGTGGTTATGTAAGGGGCAAATTAAGGGAAGTTGATTGAACACTCTATACCATTTTTGCAACATTTTTCTAAGTCTAAAATTAGTTAAAAATTTAAAGTTAAAATAAAATCGTTGGAGACAGAATATAACCCAGCACATGGCAGTAAAATGACTTAATTCTCAAAGAGAATCGAGGCTTTTCGTATTCCTAGTACCTCAAACTGACCTGACACATCGCAGGTGCTTACTTTGATAAATAATAAATTACCGGTACTTTCTAGGATATACAGTTGAAATACATATGGACACACCATAATCCCAGGCTACTACTAAACAGATGAGATGGAAAAACAAAGATTACTGGTAATAAGACCAGAAAAATTCCGAGGAATCCCCCCCCCCCCCAATAATAGCACTTTCTCTTGGTCACGCCCACCTTCTGCTCCTGGGCCCCTGAATGCTCCAAGGCAGGGCTCCTCTTTCCTATCTCCAAGAGGAGCTGCTGCGTTGGACTTCCTTCCCCTTCCTCCCTGAACCCACAGAGCACACTGGGGCAGTGTCTCCTCCTCTGGGCAAGAGCTGCTGATGGCCCTGCGTCACCCATTTTACGAGTTGTCACACAACGGTCGGTCAGGAAACAAAGTAAATTTAATCAGCAAAGAACTGACATTGTTTTATGCAGTATATGTTCTGCAGCATAACAATTCCTAAGAATTTCTGATGGAGGATTTTAATGGAGGGCCAACGTGCACTTCTGTGTCATTTCTAGCTATCACGGAGAACCCTGCAGTGGGGTCAGTAGGGGTTCCCTCTCTGCAGTCATGAAGGACACCGCAATGAGAAGGTTTGAGGTCTGAGGTAATGGAAAAAAAAAAAGAGTTCTGAAGCCACCAAGCACTGAGTTCAAATCTTGTTAACAGATGCATAAATGGCTTTAGGCAAGTGACCTAAATTTCTGAGCCTGTTTTGCCGTTTATGCAGAGAGCATTTTTCAAAGTGTGTTACTCACAGTGCTTATTTCTAATACAGAGGGGAACCTGTTAAAATTGCAAATTCCTAGGTCCTAATCCAGAGCTAATGGGTCAGAGCAGCTGGGCCTGGGACTCAGGAAATCAATTTTTAACAAGCTCCCCAGGTGAGTCTTATACGCATTAAAGTTTGAGAACCACTGAAATAAGAGAATGGACCTGGAATGCAATAGATCCTTCAGAAATGTTAATTTTCCTTCTGGTGAGGAAAAGCAGTAAGATACAAGAAAATTAGATTTTAAAAATGCATTTGAATAGCTTTTGACTCCATTGTATAGAAATTTATTCTCAGGAAATGATAGAAGTAGACCACAATATTCAACCAACATTACTAAAATAACCAAAAATTGAAAAAGAATCAATGTTAGCAAAAAAGGGAGCTGATTTAATCAGTTACAGTACCACCATAATGTGGAATACATGCTTGCATTAAAGTGGTGTTTAAAAAACTTACCTACATACCCCGTTTCCCCGAAAATAAGACAGTGTCTTATATTAATTTTTGCTCCCAAAGATGCGCTAGGTCTTATTTTCAGGGGGATGCCTTATACGTATTTCAGCGAGAGGCAAAACTGTAAGTAGGTCTTATTTTCGGGGGATGTCTTACTTTCGGGGAAACACAGTAATAGCTAAGTGATATATGAAATGAAAATAAAAATGTACATAGCATACAATCCCAATTATGCTATATATGTGTGGTGTGCATGTCTTTTATATATAAAATGCCAAAGAATTGCCAGTGGTTGTTTCTTAATTATAGGATTAAGGAAGTTTTATTTCTTCTGTATCTTCTAGTTTTTCTAAAATGGACATTTTATGATCAGAAACAATGCTTTTTTTTTTTTCCAGGTAAAATGTACATAATTTCCTTTTAAAATATATTAAAATGTAGAGATAGCACAGTAAATTCAGGTTATAACTTTGGCAGCAATTCATTCATAAAGCCCTCAAGAAAATCTGTTCAAAAGAGGTCCCAATAAGCCCAAGTCTCAAAGAAAAACCTCAGAAGCTATCAACAATTTTCAATGCCAGAAAACCCTTTCGTCTCTGAAATTACTATTCTTTAAACTCCACCCACAGAGACTTTTATTTCAAAGGCCTGAGGTGAGGCCAAGAAATCCATATTTTCAACAGGAGCCCAGGTAGGTTTGAGAAACCATTGTTCATTGATGGCTTAAAAAAGAAGAAAAAAAAAAACCACCGCTGATTTACTTTGGATGTTCCCCCACTGAATAAAAGATCTTCAAAGAGATGGTTAGTTCTCGAATCACTTGTATTCATGTCTGGGAAAAGCACACATTATTACTATCTCAAATTAATGTAGATATTAAACTTATTCTATCAAGTGACATATAAAATGTAACAACAGTTTAATTCCCCATCCCCAAGATGCTATAAGCAAGCAGTTCAGTACTTCTCTTTAACTGATGTTTTTAGTCTGATCAAAGCATGGATCATGAAAGTTTTTGCTATTTCATGGGGTTTAAAGGCCAATTCTGCTCTAGAAGATGAAATTCCACAGCCCTCAGATTACCATGTTCTTCCTCCTCCTTTTCATCACCAAACGGCTGGAATGGTCTCCCCGTGCCCTGGCCACTCCCACGTCCTCATCCCTCGCCCACTCTTGAACACTTTTCAACCTGGTGCACACCCGCCCTGTTGATAACTGCTCTCTAGGCTACCGTCCAAAGGCCTTTTCTCAGTTTCAATCCTCCTGGACTTTCCTTCCTATTTTAAAAGGTTTATTCCCTGTCTAATGGAAAACCAAATTTTAACAGATAACGATCGACAGACACTGGTCTGGACACAGCGCATCATCACTAGGAGCAAGTGTCTCTGAAGTACTTTAAAATCCAGATAGATGACTCACAACTCCTCCGCCCCTGCAGGCCCCCAGGCTGGGATCAGTTATCAATGTCCAGGCAGAACCCCTGGAGAAAGAGAATGCAAGGAGGAAGGGGCTTTTTCGCGTTGATGCGCCTCTGGGAGAGAGATACTGGGGGTCTACCCCAGAATCGTGATGCCTGGATGGGGTGGGGTGGTACCCCTGTATCTCTCCCTACCTGTCAGCATCTCACTGGGCTCCCAGCGGCGGCAGAGTAAGAGCCGGGGTACGTCCTGCCCACCGGGCCTTCTCGGGCCCCCTTCCCGGCCCCGCCGCTGTGGCTGAGGCAGGACAGCCCCACACGCGCCCTGCCTCAGCCTGCGGCTAAGCCTGGCCCGCCACGCGGCCATGCCCACGCGGAGCCCGCCACCGCCCCCCAGGCGACTGCACCGCCCGGCGCCGGTGGAATCAGGCCCGGCCTGCTTACCCCAGACCCCGGCACGGCGAGCATCGCCGGAAGAAAGGGGAGGTGACGAGAAGCGGCCGCCCGCACCGCCCCTGCCGCGGGGAGGAGGCGCCGAGCGCCGGCTCCACCCCACCGCCCGTCTCGGCCTTGCCCTGGAGACGGGGCAGAGGTTTCTGCTCGAGCCCGGCGGGGCGGTGGAAGGGGCAGCAGGAGGCGCACGCGTGTCCTTAGGGATCTGACCCGAGCCAATACTGCGCCAGGTGCTGCGCGCTTCCTAGATTCCATCCCCGTAAATGCTCACCTAGCGTGGGGAAGAGGAGCTGCGCCTGAGCCTCCCGCGTCCAGCCAGGGCCACGGACGAGCACTGAACAGCTACCTCCCTGTTCTCTAAGCAGAAACCATAGGAACCTGTTCCGGAGGACGCACCCTCTATCCAGTCCCATAGGATTCAAGCACATACAAATTCACAATTTTAAGAGAAAAAAAAACAAAAAAACACCAAGCCCCGGAGGCCACATAAAATGACAGCAAAACTAATACCCAACAGATTCAAAACCCCGGGGACATCGGATACTGTAATTATCTAACACAGAATACAGAAAAGCTTTCTTTTGAAAAATTTGAAGGGGAAAAAAAGGAATTCTCTAGAAATTGCCAGTTAAACTGGGGATAGTGGGGAAGCTGGGATGGCTCAGGGGGTTAAGCGCTCACTTTGCAGCCCTGGAGACCAAGAATCGAATCCCGGCTTCAACCCATGCAGACCCATATGCTGAACTGGGGAGTGCTCCCAATTCAGTTCTTGCCGGGACCTATGTGGGAGGCTCCCGGCCCAGTTCCTGCCCTGCACAGCCCTGCACCCACCTGTGGATTGAAACTATATGGAAAACTAATGCTGTCAACTACGGAGACTGCTCTAGGCCCTCCCCTTTCTCTCTGTGCCTCTCTGTTTCTCTCTGTCAAAAAAAAAACAATAAAAATAAATCTTTTTTAAAAAATGGGGATAGAGCACCATTACATTGGAGAAATCTGGCAGATAAAACCTTAACAAAGTTCTCAAAGTAAATGTCACCATTAGTGCAATTTGGCATCACACATGAGGTGATTATCCAAGGACATGAAGTCACGTTTATTGTGTTCCTGACAAAAACACACAATTGGAATTTAATCATCAGGCAACAGGCGGACAAACCCAAATTAAGGAATAGTCTACAAAACAACTAGTCTGTACATTTCAAAAATTTCAATGCGTGAAAGGCAAGGAAAGATGAAGAATTGTTTCAGATTAAAGGAGACTAAGGAGATTTGACATTAAATTCCTGGATTGGAAAAAGAATCGCTACAAAGTATATTATTCAGACAACTGGCAGTGAATAAGTAGGATAGATTTAAAATGGCCTCGAATTATTTAACATTCCTCTCACTGAGAAATGGGGATACACTTCCCCACAGTTTAAACCTGGACTGGCCTGTAACTGCTTTGACAAACCATGTAGAGTGAAAGTGAAGCTATGCCAATTCTGAGCCCAAGGTTTAAAAGGCAGTTTCTGCCTCCTCTTCCACTATTTATAATTCATACTACAGAATAGGATTAAATTCCTTGATATAAAAAAAAACAACTACAAGTCAGTAAGAAAGATAAAGAATTCAAAGTTTAAGCATAGTATTTTGCTTTATAACACTGAAAGAAAAGATAGGAAATAATATAATTAACAAAGTACACAAAAGAAGAAATGGAGAGCCAGTGAGCTCTTTCTCATCATTCATAGACTGGGGTTAACTGACAGGATAAAATACAGCCGTGCCTCACATAATGCATTTTGGTCAATGATGGATGGCGTATGCGGCGGTGGTCCCGTAGATCAGAATGGAGCTGAACAGATCCTATCGCCCAGTGGCACCGAAGCTCATGCATTACTCACATGTTTGTTGTGATGCTGGTATAAACAAACCTACCTCACTGCCGGTCGTATAAAAGCATAGCACATACAATTCTGTACGGTACATAATACTTGATAATAAATGACTATGTACTGGTTTAGGTATTTACTATACTTTTCGTTATTATTTTAGTGTACTTTTTCAACTTACCGTATTTTTTTTTAAGTTTACTGTAAAACAGTATGCCGTGTTACCCTCACAGCAGCCTCATACATCTTGTTTACCTCATCTTGTGATTGCATCATTTTCTCCGGTGCTTGATTCAATCTCAGTTGTTTTGTAAATTTAGCGTAGCTTAAATGTACCATGTTCCCAAAGTCTACAGTGGTGCACAGTAATGTCCTCGGCCTTCACATTCATTCACCACTCACGCACTGATTCACCCAGAGCAACTTCCAGTCACTCCATTCATGGCAAGAGCCCTACACAGATGTGCCGTTTTTTATCCCTTATACCATATTTTTACTGTACCTCTTCTTTGTTTAAATATGTTTAGATACACAAATACTGACCACTGTGTTACAATTGCCTGCAGTATTCAGTACACTAACATGCTTTCCATGTTTGTAGTCTAGGAGCAGTAGGCTATATCCTATGCCCTACGTGTATAGTAGGCTCTACCATCTAAGTCCGTGTAAGTGCACTCTATGGTGTTTGCACAACCATGCAATCAGTTAACTTTCTCAGAACAGGTCCCCCATCATTAACAGGAGGCATGAATCCAAATAAATCAAGAACAAGTGGCATAAGCATAGAGTTTATCATTACAATACTAACTGCCAAAAGAATTAAAAACAAACTCTTGTAGGTGAGTGCCTTTGGGCAATAAGACATGGCGGGGAGGGAGAGGTTTAAGGAATAAAGCAGGAAACTTTTCTTTTTCTATTGAATATCATTCTATACCTTTTGAATTTTTTAACCAAGTGGATGCATTCATTTTATAATAGGTTTTCTTTATGCTATGATTTTATCATTTTAGTTTTAATTGGGGGCTTAGGGCCTATGAGGAAAATATAATGTATCTATTTTTAAAGTTTTATGGCCTGAACATTTATATTCTCCAGACAAAGCTAAGCCACTTCCATAACCTGTCTCCTCACAGTCTTATTTTCCAAAGAAACACTAACCCACATCCAAAAATAACAGAGAGGCAATTTAAATCTGTACTGCATTGTCATGAAAACAGCAAAGGGGGATTCCACTCACAATACATAACAAGACCTCTTACAATCTTCTGTCCCTGACCCTCCCTCAATATCTCACACTATATGTTATCTGCTCCCAAATCTCTGTCCTTCTCTTCAAACATACCCCCCATGGATTCAGGTCTCCTTTCCTGGACCTTCTCCGTTTTCTTTCTGGGTCTATATCTTCTAAGTCTCTCCCCATTCAAACATAAGTCAAGCATTCCCCGATGTTCATTTAATCCCTTATACCACAAGGATCTTTCTTCTTATTCTGGGAGAACTAACATTGTCACATTATTTTTTTTTTTTAATTTGTTGGAGGTGATATTGGTTAGTAAAATTATATAGGCTTCAAGTATACAATTTTGTAATACATTACCGATGTGTTGTATTATGTGCTCATCACCCAGAGTCAGTTCTCCCTCCATCACCATATATTTGACCCCCACTTCCTCCTCTACCACCGTCCTTCCACATTATTTCTAAAAGTAAAACAAATTCCAATTTTCAAAAAATTAACCCCAAACAAATATTTGACACATACCCTGCTGGAGTTTAGCTACAAAGCTGCAAATTTCTCTACCGTAAGCATCTTAAAGATAGGAGATGGGTTTTATGCATCTCTGTATATGCCAAGCCAATGACTTGCTTCACGTATAGTAATGCTTCAGCACACCAAACTCACATTGAACTGTTGAATGGTAATGTGCAATTCAGCTTATATAGGTGAGAGTGGGGAGAAGAAGAGGGAGGAAACAAATATTTACTGAGTATCTACTAGGGAGCAGGCACTATGACTTCATGGTGGCAATATACCTTTCCACCTTTTTCTCCAGATCAGTAATTCTCAAATGAAAGCAAGAAAGTAGACGTGGAGAGGTACAGGTAGTTGGAAGAAACCCGCTCCATGTGCTGCTATTATCCCTGACTGTGTGTGCTTCAAGTACACATAACATAAATCAATATCATACCCCTGACACATATACACTCAAAGTTTTTTTTGCAAACAACGATGTGTCCAAAATACCATTTGACTTTTAAGTGTTGAGGATGGAGGAGAAAGATTAAGAGCCATTGATGAAAACTGTGTGTGGGGGGGGGGGGGCGCACATGTGCACACACATTGTACGTATATGTGTAATGCATACACACATAAAGATGCCCACTAGATGGCAAACCCACATCTCAAATGTTAATGATTACTGGGATGCCTGCTCTGGGCATTTTAATAATTCAAGCCAAATTCTTGTAAGGCCTATTACCTATAGTCTAAGGAGTACGCAAATTAACTTTGTGGTGACAGTCTTACAAATAATTTCTAGGCATAGAGGTTAAATTTACAGCTCCACAGTTCCTAGAATCTACAATGACTTAGTTTCCATACAAAATATAGTATCCATTCAGATAAATTAAATTCCCTTACTAGACCATCTGATTTCATATTTAGGCTTCAAAGCAAATTACTTGTGAGACTAAAGCAAATGACAAGGCCAGAATTTGACCCCAAGTAGTTTAACTTCAGAAGTTAGGCGTTAAACAGGATGCATTTCCACCTCTTGCCTAGAGTGGGAGGAGGTAAGGAGAAATGCTAGCACCCTTCCCCTAGTTTTGCGGCCTCCCTCTGTCCCTCCTGACTTCACATCACTGCCAGACTTAGCTGCCACTGCTCTGCTCAGAATTCTCCAGGGGCTCCCCAGTATAGGATCAACTCAGGACTTGCTAACACTGGCTAGATATGCCACCAATCTCTCCCATAACCAACACTCTCTCACTTTCCATTCCCTGAACAAGTCCTGGGTTCATGCAATTCTGTGTCTCTAAAATGCTACCCTTGCTGTCCTGAAAGTGTCTGCAGAGCCACTAGTCACTCTTCAAGTCTCCACCATGGTCACCTCCTCTAAGAGGCCCTCCCTGACTTTGCCAGGTAATCAGACATTCCAACTTCACTGCTCTCATCATGCCATTTATCTCATGTAATTGCCATACCATCCATGAGGGCATGCATGACTTTCCAACTTAGAGTCCTCAGCCCCAGACCCAGTGGTCTGGCATACAGAAGACACACAGTAAAACTGACCGAATCAATCAACAAATGCAAAGTATAAACAGTCAGACTGTACAGATTCTCTTAAAGCTTCTAGCCTTCAGGTTCTGGGATATAAAAGGGATGTAACTTCTACACAAAAGCCCTTGCGGAGGTGTGGAAGGGGATGGAGGAGCAAGGGACCAGTGCCAGAGAGGTCACTCGGGAAGGCTGCAGAGCTGCTACTGTAGCCCCACAGAGCCTCCTTGCTCTGGCATCCCAAGAACAGTCCTTCAAACATTGAAATATTTTGAAAAGGAGTCTGCCTCACCCCACTACCCCAACCTCACACATCACACCCTCCTCTAAAAATCAGGTGAATCCCTGGCTGCTTTTGTAACTATTCTCCTTGACCTCCTTGGAGCTCCTTGCTGAAACAAAGTTTCATTAATGTCAATGCCAGCTAGAGATACAGATATCTCTTGAGGGTTCTACACAGAGCCTTCTTCTGAGATGACTTAGATTGTTACTAATTTGATCAGTAAGAGTAACATGTTCCAATGCAGGGTGGCTGAGGACTAGCTCTGCTCCTTAACTAATGCTGACTACATTAATTTGCCATAATAAAGTACCACGAACTGAGTGGCTTATTAAACAACACAAATTAATTCTCTTGCCATCCTGGGCGCGAGAAGTCAAGAACAAGGTGTTCACTGTGTTGGTTTCTGGTAAGGGTTGTGAGGAAGGACCTGTTGCATGCCTCTCTCCTAGCTCCTGGTGGTTTCTTGGCAATCCTTGGCATTCCTTAGCTTACAGAAGCATCACTCCAACCTCTGCCTTTATCTTCATGTAGCATTCTCCCTGTGTGCATGTCTGTGACCAAATTTCCACCTTTGGACACCAGTGTTAATCAGCAGGGACCCATTCTACTCCAGTTTGACCACATCTTAATTATTACATCACAACCACCCTATTTCTAAAGAAAGGTCACATTCTAAAGTACTGGGGGTTAGAATTTCAACATGAATTCTAGGGGGACACATTCAATTCATAACATTCGCCATTATTTTCTAAAGCAAAAATTAGGACATTGACATATGGTTTAACAACAGGGGTGAATGTTTGAAATCAGGACTGTCTTGAGAAATGTGGGGATTTAGGGAGGGTCAATTTTAAGAGTAAATCAAGGCACACACATGTTAATCTAAAAGGTTCTAAAACATGCCTAGGAAGATACTCAATTGAAGAAGTTCTTCTAATACCTAGAATTAGAGCAGAATCCTTCAGCTAATTTAAATAATCAGGTCCCAGGAAATCAGAGAGGACTTCCATGAAATCTAATCAGTGTGAGATGGATAGATGATACCTACACCTACACACACACACACACACACACACACACACACACACACCTTATTTTGAAAAAGTATATAAGTACATGAGGTTTGTCTGCATTTGCCTGACTCTTTAAGGATCGGTGTAAAGAATTAAGTACTTGTGTATTAAGGATTGAAAGAAGCAGAATGTTCCCAGAAATCAATTTAATATTTTTCAAGTGTGATTTTTATTATACAGTAGGACCATTTCCCCATCACCACCAATTCCCACAAACTTGGAAATATATCTAGAAAGTATAAGAAAAACAACAGGAATATATTATCCGACTTAAAAATGTTCACAATTTCAGGTGTAAAATTATATATTGACGGTAACATAGCTATAACCTATTAAAACTCCTGTTCTCAAACTAATTTCTGCATACAATATCCTGAAGATAAGAATAAAAACAGAGATGCCAGGATAGTTCAACAGGTTGAGTTCTTGCATTGCAACCCAGAGATCCAGAGATTGAGTCCCAGCCTCGGCCCATGCAAAGCCGAGTGCCGAACTATGGCATAATTGGTACCTGGATGGTGGCGAAGGTTCTTACCTCCCATGCAGGAGGCCCCTGGTTCAGTTCTTGCCCTGTGTGGCCCCACATCCACCTGTGTGGAATGAAACTATGTCACAACTAATGATGTACAACTATGGAGACTGCTCTGGGCTCGCTCGCTCTCCCTCTCTCTCCTTCTCTCAAACAATAAAGTAAATCTTTCAAAAAGAAAAAAACAGATATGGGGACACCAGAGATGTAAGAAAAGTGTGAACCACAATCATAACCACTTCCCAAATAGCCCACCAAAGGTGATATATCTTCCGTGTTAGAAAACTGTTTTACAAGTGGCAGTCTTATCCGTTCTGAAAAGTTTTCCAGGTTCCAAGCACATAAATGTAAGGTAAATCATCTCAAACCATGTTGGAACTGGGAAAATAGAAATAAATAAATGAAAATTAAATAAGCTTAAAGTCTTATAAATGTGTTTTGTATGGGATAAGGAAGCAGGATGGGGAAATGGGGAAAAAAAGACCCCAAGAAACTGAATAGTGATAGAGGACACAGAAACATTGCTCAATGAGGACATAAAAATCACACTCATTTATTGCTGAGCACCCACCTAGGTAGGCAAAGTGCTAGGTGTTTTCCTTATCTTATTGAATCATCACAACAACCCTACAAGGTAGGCATTTTCACCTCAATTTAATAACAGGTCGAGTATGTGAGGCTCAGAGAGGCGAAGTCGTCTGTCTAAACAAGACCATGGGCACGTCAGAGGCAGAAGCAAGCCTGGAACCCAGGTGAGCCCACGGCCAGCGTGCCCAAAGCCAGCAAGGGGCCTCAGGATCCTGAGTGCCCATCGGGTGTCCAACCTTGTGGCTTCCCTGGGCCACACCGGAGAAAGACTTGTCTTGGGCCACACATAAAATACACCAACACTGACAATAATTGATGAGCTTGAAAAAATAAAAATAAAAAATAAGGTCGCCAGAAAACAAAAATCTCATTCAGCAATTCTGTTGGTCCAGGGTCTCTCCATCTCAGAGCTGACTGGGTCAGAATTCCAGGCGTGTTGAGAAAAGCTGGAGTGGGAGCAGGGGCGGGGAAGGCTGGAGGTGGATGAAGGGGCATCCAGGCCTAACAACAACTGTGTATTGGGAAAACAATCTTGTTCAAGTGGGCTATTTATAGGGATGTTCTTCCTCAGTACTCCCTGCCCCCATCTCCTCCCTTTTGTGTTAAAAGGCGCCTGGCAGATTGGTAAAGGGTTACAGGCAATGCACAGGAAACTCTGGAACACAATGAACGGGGCAGGGACAGAGCCCCACCCACCTAAGAAAGTCACTTGCTCCAGTAGCAGAGACCAGGAGCAGACAGCTGGAGCTCAGGACCGCCTCTAGGCTTCTTTTAAAGGCCACAGGCCCAGAGGGGTGATGAACACAGTAAAACACGAAGCTCAGGAGGAACACTAGATGACAAAACAAAACAAAAAGAACACCACGTTCATAGAAATCAGTCAAATAGCCAAGTCAGCCCCTAATCCTGGGACTTCTAAATTCTATGAGGAATTCAGGTTTTTCTTCCCATAGTTTTCTGTTCAGCTCGGCAACTCCACAAAGATACAGAGCAGGAAGTGAGATAAATGATCCCAAAGCCAGCTACAGACAGGGACCCCAGAACCTACCGCTAGGTCCTCAGGACGAACTCAGACAGGCTTCTGGGGGCTGCCCCTCCGGCCACCACCCCCATCTTTCATCCTGGGACTCCAGAGGCCTACAGCCAAATGGATCCAAATTCAGACCTTTTTTTTTTTTTTT
>PVKE010010452.1:0-42446 GCA_004027555.1 Craseonycteris thonglongyai | reverse complement strand
TTCAAATGTATTGATAATGTTCTACTTCTAAAACGTGTTGAAGATACATGGCTATTCTCCTTAACATATGCAAACAGGATTTTAACTGCTACATGTGTGTCTTTTAGAGTAAAAAGAAGTTTAAAAAATACTTTTCTTTGGGGAAGCCGGGATGGCTCAGTGGGTTAAGCACTCACTTTGCAGCCCCGGGGACCGAGGATCGAATCCCGGCCCCGGCCCGTGTGGAACCATATGCTGAACTGGGAGCTCCCCCAGTTCGGTTCTCTCTCTGTCTCTGTATCTCTCTCTCTCTCTCTCTCTCTGTCAAAAAAAAAAAAAAAAACCAATAAAATAAATCTTAAAAAAAAAAAAATACTTTTCTTTAAAAAAAAACTATATATAAAACTTTATAAAGTGTATCTATGTATATCAGATCTGTGTATTTGTGTGTGAGAGAAGGGTTGAGAAGAAACACGATCTATTTACTTTTTATTTATCTATTCAATTAAGAGACTGCAAAGATATACACGAAAATGTCCTTACTACTTCTCTTTAGAATGCGGGTCATTTTTATTTTATGAACATCATTTTGTATTTTCCCAATTCTTAACAATCAATTTATCTTTAGAATCAGAAAGGAAAAATACAGACCTTATTAAAAAAAAAAAAAAAATCAGGAGCCAAAGCAGAGAAAAGTCACGCAAGGGCCCAGTGTTTGGCACCATAGGGTAGGACCATGCATGAACGGGAGGGGCGGAGTCACGTGGAATGTAACCTTCCGAACCTGGGCACCCCCCGCGAGCTCACGGATCTCTGTGGCCTTGAATTGGGACGTTAGGATCCGGGCGTGGGCAGATTATGCAGCTAGGAGGAGCCGAGAGCTTCGCCTCCCTGTCTCCTCACGTTGAGCCACAACTGTGGAGGTAGGAAGAGATTCAGGTCTGCTCCTTAAAACTTTTCATTTTCACTGGCTGGGTGCGAAGGAGGCTGGGCTTCAGGGGAAAGCTCTGGTAAGTTAGGGAAAAGAAAGAACTCCTTTCTTCCTTTCCACCTGAGAAACAGGAATGTTGCTTATAGATAAAGCTTAGTAAGTAGCCAAGAAATCATTTAAAAGACAGGGTGTTCCTAAGTGGTTCTCTGTCCCCTTCGTGCACACCCCCTATGCCGTTCTTACTCTGGTGAGAAAAGAAAGACCAATACCCTATTTGGTTTCCGAGTAACAAGTTTTTTGTTTTTGGTTTGTTTTATCCTAACTCTTATTCCTTAATAAAGTGTATAATTGAGGACATGTACCTCTGGTCAAGAGAAAGATGACCATTTCATAGTCCAGAATTTTTTTTTCTTTATCCTTTGCGATGTGGGCTGTTGTCTCCTTAACTAGTGATACTATCTTTACTATGGCCTGTAGATACTGAATGACACTGAGGAGGACAGAGACAATCTGAGTCTCTAAGACATGGACGACATAGACACGTTTGTCAACTGTGTGTATTCTAACATTATGCCTGGCATAAAATGTGTCCCCTGAGATGTTTGATGAGTGAGTGAGTTAACGAGTGAGTTAGACTGAATGTATGAATAAATAAATGAATGAGTGAATGAATGAATGAATGTCTTTCACAAGGAGTCTACAATTCAAAGGTAGTTCAGCATGAGCAATTGAAAATAGCTGTCAAACTTGTTTAAAATTTTACATTTGTTGTCCATAAAATATTTATAGGTATCAGGAAGGGTCTCAGGTTTTGAAACACCAGCGAAGTGTTTGGCATTTTTAGGAAGCCAATAGTGTGAAATAAATGCATGCAAGTTTACTTTTTATTGATAAATACTTGTGTTTAATGCCCTATGATTAAATGTAACATTTTAATAATGTTATACACACCCAAGGGCTTTGGATCTTTCCAATTTCACCAGTAAGACCTTGAATGCCATACAGGTGCTCTCCTTTAAATATTGCAGACTGGATGGTCTGTTTTCCTCCAAATGGAAAAATAACTTCATTTACGACTGAATAATAATACTTTACAGGGTTTGTTTGTTTTTCTTTCATATACAAAAAGAGCTCAAGGATTTTGGTTAAGAGAAAGGTAAATAAAGGAAAACAAGAAAGGATGCATCAAAAGCTAGAGATGGGCCAGAATCATTCCACCTGCCGTACTCTGCACAAAGCCTGTAGTGTTCTTCCTTGCCTTTAATTTGAGTAAGGAGTGAAATATTGATTCTGATATGAGAGAAAGGGATTCAACTGGAGGCAACACAGTATTGTGTAGTGTTTCAGAGAGGTTTAAATAATTTTTAAGCCTCTCTTTCAAGTGCATACAATCAACCTATACTGGTGAGTTGTCATGGTGTGTAACACAAGTACATAATCAAGACAGAACTGAGATTTTTTTGTTTCCAAATGGACTTTTCATTGAAGTACCTCTTCAATCTGTTACTCATCAGTGTTATTATAACTAAATGGCTAAAACTTTCAATCTGGTCATTTTCAAAGATATTTCCCAAAAGAAATCATTTTAAAAGCCATTCAGGAAAAAACCCTCTTTTATTTTTTTGCCACTATTCAGAATGGAAAATAACTACTTATAACAGAAACTGCCCTAAATTCGTAGTTATTCATCTTCTGAGCAGTGAAACTAGCACATTGGAAATTGATTACAACTTAAAAGAAAACAAATGAACATCAATCATAATCATGAGATAGAGAACCTTACAATGATCTCCAGGCATAAGCCTACAGTTTATTCCTTACTGCAGGAGAATATTTTCTAATTAAAACACACAATGACTAAAGCCACATTTCTCCGCATAAAATTTTACTGCAATTTCTTCTTTCTTTTTCTTTTATGTGACACATCAGTTGAAAATAGATGACTAGGTACCCCAACAATGATAGGCTATGGTAACAAAAGCCATACAAACACCATATGCTTAAGGGTTTTTAGAACCTTTTACAACAGGGAGCCCAGAATATTGTCTCTCAACTAGTGTAAAATATATTGAGTCATCTTCCTGGAAAGTAACATTCAAGTTGTAACATTTTGTACCCATGAGGAGCCTTGTTGAATTTATTTCAGGGATGTTAATAAAATATAATATTATAGCAGTCAAGTTTAAAGATCACTGAAAGAGAGGCTATAACTTATCACAGTTCTAGCTAAATTTCAAAATATACATGATGAATGAGCTTTAGCCAGGTGACTGATAGAAAGAGCATTTTTTTAATTGTCTAGCATTTAAAAATTGCTAAGCAATAGTAACAGTAATACTAAAAATGACAATAATAGCAATATAATAGTTAACTTTTATTGAACATTTACTATTATCAAGCAACTTTCTATTACTCTTTCCAACAATGACATGAGGCAAATATCATTAACCACTTTTTATAAATGAGGAAACTGAGAGCCCAGTGGCCATAATTCTTATAATACATTCCAAAGTTTCTCTATGACGTGAAAACTGTTGTAAAATAAGTAAATTGGCAAAGGTTCAGCTTTACCTCTACATTTTAGAAAGCCTTAAGGGGTAAATGTGTTTACATGTTATACGCTGTGATATACATCTGTGTGCACCTCTGTATGTCCATTGTGGAATGTTCAGGATTCTTGTATTTGAATAACTAGTATTTCACAAATTTTAGGCAACTTTGAAAAGTAACTGAACTGATTTGATACAAGATATTTATTAGAATGTGTCCCTTTAACCTCAATGAGCTGAACTGAAGAAGTCACTCTGCAAACTAGAATTACATGACAAGTGGAAAATTGACATGGTTTTAAGTAGATAATTTAAGAGGAAATGTTTTACAAAGACTGGTGTTATAATCACTGAATAGAAATAAAAATTACTAATAGAAGTCAGAGCTCTTGATTTCAATTCCTTTTTATAGATGAATTAGTTGTTCCAGCATGGTATTTACTTAAATAAGATATATTAAATCATAATAAATGAATGAACATATAAGCAAACAAACAAATAAATATTAATAATTAGTAAGTTAAATCTTAATAAGTATATAATATTATTAAAATAAGATTTATTTACTTAAGATTTACTTAAACAAGTTGTATGTGTGCATTTCAAGAGTAAGCATTAGTATAAGGACTCAAAATTAAGAAAGTAAGATGAAATTTCCTTCAACAAAGGAAGGGAATTATATATAAATCTGAGCTGGTGTTTTAAAAATGTTTTTGAAAATATAGATTTGAAAATATTGGTCTTGATTTTCTTCAGGCACCTTTAGACTTTACTTATTAGGATGACAGCCCCCCCAGGTTAGTTTAAAAATTACTGGCACTCAACCTGGACCAGTGTTTCTTTGCCAGAATAGCATTCCTTAGGAAATTCCACATTGTGGGTGTTCATCTGATTTCACATGCATGAATGCTTCAGTGCTCTCCCACCAGTTATCACTTAAATTCCTGTTAGCCAGTGTAAATCAAGCAGAAGAATTCAATGCTGTCTTTAAAGATCTAAGTTATAGCTTGAGAAGACATGGTGTTGTCACCTCCTTCAAAAAACTGTTCATTTAACTTGTTAGAATTCAGCTCAATTTTGTTAACTTGAAGATATAAGGAGCAAAATGACATATTATTCTTTGTCCCTCTTGAATTGACATTTGGAAACCTAACCTTAAATTGTAGGAAAAAAGGATCACCAGCATTCTGTTGTCTGCATCTACGAGTTTGAGTGGTGGGTGGGTTAGGTGGAGAGATGTTGGCCAAAGGGTACAAACTTCCAGGTGTAAGATGAATACCGTAAGTTCTGGGGATCTAGTGTCCAGCATGGTGCTTATAGTTAGCAAGCTGAACTGGTGAATGCCCCGCAATAAAAAGAGCTGTAGAAGTCAGCCCATTTAACTGAAGTAGTTATACCTGCTCCATTTCTCAATGCCTCCTGAGCTCTCCAGCACCCTCAAATAGAGGATTTGGTATTTTTTCCTGCTTTTGTACTCATTCTCACCAGAAATCCCAATCTGCTACAAACTACTCCACTTTACTCACAGGCAGAAGCTAACAAGTAACCAAGTAGTTGGAATGGCATATTTTTGCAGGTTCAAATTTTCAAAGTAGTAATTTTAGAAGTATGGCTTTGTTTTAAAGTTTAATACATATCAAAACGTTTTTTTCCAAGCAATAGTTTGACTTTGTTTTTCTGAAATTAGTTGGGAAATATTAGTGGATGATTAATATACATACAATCACTTTTCAAATATTTTTCAACTCCGTAAACCTGTAAATCTTCATTAACTGTCATTGAAACCTCATCAAAACAATAAAAATAAAAAGAATTTCTAAATTATTTTGGTATCTCCTCTATCTTGATTACAAAAGTAATTTCTCCCATAGATAGATGCATTTCTGCAAAATAAATATCATTGCTTATACTAGAAAATGATTCAGAAGAAATCTTCAAATAATAGCACTAAAAAAATATACAAGTCATAAATTAAATCCTTAGTTGACCTTGCCTGTTTTGTTTTTGATGCGAAGAGAAAGGGCAACACAGTAAAGATGAGAGGAGAGGCCTGAGGGCTTTGTCCCCTTACTCCCTTGTGTTATATCTCAGAGGAGAATGGAGGGACACCGGAAATGAGGCTATGTGCTTTAAACCTGGGGACTGTGGTAAAAGGGGATCTGTGTGCTTTGAGCAAGGAGGTGAGGAGAGGATCCATGCTGCTCAATGCATTGTACCTTTCACTGGGAGGAAAGGCAGCCAACAGTTAGCAGTACATTATGGGTTTGTAAAGTGAGCCTGCTGCTTCAAGATGGGAGGCAATAAAATCGAATTAAATATGAGTTATTTGTGTAATAGCAACTTAAACAAATATATATATATATATATGTACATATATATATATATATATAAACAATATATACAATGTAGTTCTGTTTGAAAGCACTTCATAATTATCTTGGTAAAATATCAAACTGAAAATCTTGCAAAGAATCAGGTGAAGTCGCCTTTGGCTCATATTTATGACAGGAAATGGCTTGGCATGCCTAGATAGGTAAATAGATGGATTTTTTTTCTCTTCTCTCACTCTCCTCCTCTAGGTTCTGTGTAAGTGCATACAATAATGTGCCATTAATTCTCAAGTAAATCATATTTTAAAAATCTTATCCAACAGTTTCTCAAATATTAAAAATGACCATTTATACTTTGACTTAAAAAGAAGAGTTTAGGGATTGTTCAGTTAAAATACATTATAAATGAATTAGAAAATATTAAAATGACAAAAATTATTATTTTATTATACAATATGTTTGGAGGTTAGGAGATTTCTATGTTCATTCTTTACCTGTCTCCACCCTACTCCCCAAAACAGTTTACAGACACTTATAATGATCTTAGGTGAAAATAAACATCCAGTTATCCAGCTCAGCTTCAGGGAAAATAATTTAGGAAAGCCTCATCTTCATGCTTCAAGTTCCATTTGTGAGATAAGAGTAGCAAATAGTAATTATTCATGCACTACCCCTGGTATACCCATTTTATGAACCATATGGGTGAGTATGTATGATAACAGCAGAAAATAGACCAGTAATTCTTGTTTCTGATGATGTTCTCTTATTTTACTGACTGCTCTTCAGGACACAAATTCCTCAGCAAACAAATGTCTTGAGATTTAATTTTTATGTAAATTTTAGTTGCCAACTTGTTAAAATTAGAAAGAAAAATGATGCATATGTATGTAGATATTTGTGAATCTGTATAAATATAAACATTTTCACAATGTAAAGCAAATCACCAATAATTAGACATTATTAGTACATTTTATGAATAAATATTAAGCTTATAATTCATTAATGACATAATACGTGTATTATAACACCATAATATCTACCCTTGCAGAGAACTTACTATGTGCCAGATAATGCATTAGGTCCTAACACATGTTTTGTTAATCCTTTAATCATCTCTATGAGGAATCAGTTTTTGTGTTTTATGGGTGAGGAAATCAAAAGCTATTGAAGGTAAGTAACTTACCCAAAGTTTCTTCAGCAAAGAAGCAATAGAGTTGGGATTTTAACTCATATCCCTCTATGTCCAAAATACGTGTCCTGTCTTTTCTGGTACTTTAATCTTTGAGTTTGGAAAACTGTTCTAGGAAAGATGGATAGCAGCTCTGATGTTTTCCTCCCAAGCTCCTTTGAAGCATGATCCATTTTATTCATCTTTGTAATCCTTCAGAAAGGAGTCTGGTATTTTCACCTCATAGGAACTTAACAAGTATTTGTTAACTAAATGGATAAATGAATGTCTACCAATAATCCATTCTTATAAACTTCTTTTTTGGAAAAGTAAGTATATAGACCTTAAAGTGTTTCATAAGCATCAGTAGCTAATGCAGCCTCTGTCTTCCTGGCAGATCACTTCATCAGTGTCAGTCCAGGTACCAATTTTACCTCAGCAAAATAAAGCATATGAATGCATTGGCCCAGAACCATGCATGGTCACAAGACCACTATAGCAGACTCTGTTGGAATAGACTGACTGACCATGAACATGGTTAGGGCACCAACAAAGTAGCATTACCAAAAAATAGTTTTGTGGAAAATTTTGGTCTAGCACATTTTTAATATTGCAAAAAAATAATTATAATTTTGTTGAACATTTTTTTCTAAATGTATAGTTTGGTATTGTGTTTACTAATACTTTAAATTTCAAGTGGTAAGGGGTTGGAGTGGGAGTCAGGAGGTTTATTGCTTAGAACCTCCTGTATTTCTAGTGCAGCCCTCCTCTGCTTATTAAATACACAGATTTGGGGGAGCTGGGATGGCTCAGAGAGTTAAGCGCTCGCTTTACAGCCCCAGAGACCGAGGATCGAATCCTGGGCCCCGGCCCAGGCAGACCCATATGCTGAACTGGGGTGTGCCCCAGTTCCATTCTTGCTGGGGCCTATGTGGGAGGCTCCCAGCCCAGTTCCTGCCCTGTGCAGCCCCGTGCCCACCTGTGGAGTGAAACTATATGGAAAACTAATGCTGTCAACTATGGAGACTGTTCTAGGCCCTCCCCCTTCTCTCTGTCTCTCTCTGTCTGTCTCTCTGTCAAAAAATAATAAAAATAAATCTTTAAATATGCAGATTTGTATGCATCACTCCAGTCCTAGTGAATCAAAATGTGTGGGGCTTGGAACCTAAGAGGCCTCAAGAAATTCTGATGCTTAATGACGTAGGACCTCCTACTAAACCATAAATGCTTGAAAGTAGAAGTGATCTTTGATTCAACATTGCATCTCAGTGCTGACACAGGTCATGATATAGATTAGTTACTTAGTCAATCATGCAAAAATAATTGAGTGAATTAATGAATTCTTTCAAAAAGGAGGATTTTTAAAGTCACCACTGTATAAGCCACCCTTATCTTGCCTTCTTTATGCCACAAGGTTTTGCTCCTTACTAATGAGAATGCTATGTTTTTTAACAAATAAGTTTGGAGTATGCTTTAAAGTCATTTGGTTTGAAGTCTAGAACCAGACCAACTTCGAGTCCTGCTCTTGCCACTAAATAGGGAGGTCCCCTCTCTGCCCCTCATTTATAAAATGAAGGAATTGGAGTAGATGTGCCTTGTGATTCTCTCCCATTACAAAAAAATCATCTTTCATAATTAAAAGTTGTTCCTTTTCAAATAAAGCAGGGCCTAAGAGTTAACTGTTTTAGTACACTTTTTACTTAATTTGTGTTTCTTGAAAGCAAAACACAGGTTTTATTTTTCTTAACAAATGAGAATACATAGTCAAGAAACAGCAAAGTATTACAGAAAAAGACAGGCTAAACATGTTTTTCTCAGGTATGTCAGTGGTGGATAACCCTCTGTCTGAGCATTCTAACAGTACTGTGAATTGGGAAGGGAAAATTACCATTTGCAATTATCATAGTTAAGATTGGTTGGTTCAGACAAGAATCATCAGTGAATGCTAAATTGAGAGAGGGAAGTATGATGAGGAGCATAATTGTTGCAGTCTCAAAGTGTCTTCCCAATGACTGCTTATAAATTGCAATGGGGAACTTTTAACTATACTCTGAAGAAACTAGGTAATATCTTGAACATGATTAAAATTGGCATCACCAAAGAAAGGCAAGTGTATATTTTGTGAGTCTGAATGAGATAACTTGAGAAAGACACAACATCTTTCTGTAGTATTCTGACTGGGTTCATTTAACCGGAATCTAATCACATGGAAATATGAGGCAAACCCAAAATGAAGTAGATTCTATAAAATATCTGGCTTACCCTCTCCAAAAATGCCAATGTATGAAAGACAAAGAAAGGCTGAGAAACTGTTCCAGAGCAAAAGAGACTAATAAGATTTGACAACTACATGCAATAACATTATCTTAGACTGAATCTTAGACTGGAGGAAAAAATACTAAAAGGACATTATCAAGACAACTGACAAAATTGGAGCAGAAACTACAGATTAGATAAAAGTATTGTATCAAGATCAACATCAGTGGATTTAATAATAATAAAGTGTTACATAAGAGAAATATCCTTGATCTTAAGAAACATGCAGCGGAGTAATAAGGGGTAATGAGGCATGATGTATGCAACCTGCTCACAAATGACTTTAAAAATTATTAAATATATATATGTGTGTCTGTCTATATCTGTCTATACTACACACACACATCATAAGAGAATTATAACTGTGGCCAAAATGTTTAAAATTAGTAAATATGGTTAAAAGGCAATTGAAAGTTCTTGACACTATTCTTAAAAAATGTTTCTGTAAATTTAAAATTATTTCCAATAAAACAATGGTGTTTTTTTTTTTAAATGCATTTCCCACTTCTGGGTAGATTTAACTTTTAAACAAGGTTGAGAACTGTTCAGTAATTTAAAAGGTAGCTCAGAAGGTAAGAAATCATGGTTATTGTTCATTAATTTTGTGACTCTGCAGATAAAGTGCTAAGTCATCTAATATATGTTTCTTCATTTGAAAACAGCGATTGTGATAACCACTTACTTGTGTATTGTGGTAGTAGGCAGTGCAGTGTGGTAGAAAGAATTCTGAGAGTGGCAAGATGTGTTTATAGCACTGATTTGCTGTGTGACCGTGAACAGGTCATTTCTCCTGTCCAAGACTCCACTTCTTCATCAGCAAAATAATGAAATTAGATTGGAACATGTTGAAAGTCTCTCCAAACTCTGTCTTTTATACAATTCTGAGTTATAGTGTAAGACATAAAACAAGACTAAGAAGTAAGAACCATCAACAGAATTAAAGAGTTGATGATTTTTCTTTTTTACACATATGTACTGTCTCAGCCTCTTAAGTAAATAGAAAATTGGACCACTTTCATAGAAAGACAGAGCAATGTTTACAAAGAAACAGAACAAGATTAAAACTTTCTCTCAGGATGCTCATGCATTTGGCAGACTGACTGCATATATATTTCAAGAAAGAATGGAGCCAAAGGTCTCAGAAATACACTAAAATACAACTTCACCTAACCTCATATTCTTGCCATAGCAAGAGAGTTATTGTTCGTAAAATCAAATTACAATAAGGATTTTAGGAGAGTATAGTTGTGTCCTCATGGACCACACTTGTAAAGATAGCAAGTTGTACCATTATCACTTCCCACAAAAGGTCTGATTTTTCTGATATTTTTGGTTCGGAATGAGCAATACTTTATATCAACAAAGAATTAGGAAAATTATTTACTCCCTACAAAGACTAAAACAAAAGAGACCAGGGTTTGGTGCATCATAAATACTGTTGACTTAGAGTAGCATATAATAAAAATAGAAGGAGGAAGAGAGGGAGGGAGGGATACCACATTGCTTGGAGAAGCTTTCCATGATAAAGCCAATTCGTAAAAAAGTTAGTTTATATTTAGGTGAATTCCAGCTAAACTAATAAGTTTTTATTATGTAGTACAGCAAGAGAAGATAATTTTGAATTTTTCATTAGGTGTACTAAAGTAAGATACAATCATTTTATTTGTCCAATCAACAAATATTTATTGTCTACCTACTCTATGTTGAGCACATTCTTAACATATAGCAGTGAACTAGATATAAAAGGTACAATCTCTCACGGAGCTTAAATTCTAGTGGAGGAAGATAGATATGAATGAAGTACACATAAGTAAATGTTGCTGTGATAAAGGGTATGGAAAGATTTAAAACAGATATACAACTGAGGGGTGTTACTTTACTTTAATCCAGGGGTGGCAAACTCAGTTAAAACATGGGCCATTCGGTGCAACAGGCAAGATTCACGTGGGTCACATCACATTTACAAACATCGCTGGAACTGAGTCAGCGCGTTTATACACGCCCACAGGCCCCCAGGAAAGGCACTGGGCCACGTGTATACTCTTCAGTTGTTAAAGGGTTAACGAGGTAATTGTGTGTATGGTATTGCCTCCATCTCCCCTAAGCGCTATTTTCTTCATTACAATTTTTTCTATTTTCATTTTATTTCAGAGCATCGTGGGCCACAAAAAATTACCTTGGGGGCTGCATGCGGCCCGTGGGCTGCCAGTTTGACACCCCTGCTTTAATCCATCAGAGGTGTTTTCTTTGGAAACAGATATTTAAACTATGATCTGAATAACCATGAAAAACAGTAGAGAGAACATTCCAGCCCAACATGCACAAAGCCTCTAAGGTGGGAAGGCACTTGCTAAGTTAGCAGAACAGAATGAAAGCCAGGTGGCTAGCACATAATAGATAAGGGAGGAAAGGCCTGTATGAATTTTTAGAAGGAGCAGAGACATAAGGGACTTGTATTCTATTCTAGATGTTATGGGCAACAATTGAAAAGTTTTAAGCACAAATTTGGTGGAATCTGATTTTCATTTAAAAGGATGATTTGAACTGCTATGTATGAAGAATCAATTGCAATTATCTAGGCACAGGATCATGGGGCCTGGATGAGGATATTTTCATGGATATGCAAAGAGGTGAACCTTTGAAAGAAAGAGTTAACAGAGCCTCATCATGGATTAGAGGATGAGAGTTAAATGAAAGATAAGAATCAAGATAACAGAAATTTCTATCTGGCCAATTGGATATATGTTAAGACATGTACTAGAATGGGGAAGACTAGGAGAGGGACAATTCTAGGGGATGGGAATTAGAGATGTTTTGGACTTGCTAATTTCAAGGGGTGTATTTGGGCATTTCAAGTATATATGCCACATAAACAATTGGGTGTACAGTTTTGAAGTTTTGAGAGTATATAACAGAGTTGTAACACGGGGAGTTAAGAGCATGGGATGGTATCTGAAGCTATATGACAAACCAATTATGTAAGGAGAGAATGTAGTTGGAGAAAAGAAGTGGCTCTAGTTGTTGGGTGGAACAGAAGAGGAAGAACAACTCAGAAGACTAAAAATGGATGGCCAGTGAATCATGGAAAAATTGGAAGAGCATGATGCCATAGGAGGAGAGAAGAAAGTGTTACACTAGTGAAGATCGCTGCCAATGGTGGCACCATGAAAGTCATTGATGACCTGTATATAAACAGGTCATGGAATGAAAGGTAGGAACTGAAGCCTGAAGTGAGTGGATTGGGAACAGAATATGTCATGCAAAACTAGAATTGGAGAATATAAAAAATTATTTTCAATCATTTTGCAGGGGAGAGAACAGTGGCATGGGATAGCAGCAAGAAGGAGATGTGGAGGCAAAGGAGTTTGTTTGATTGTTTTTCTTAAAGTGTTGTTAGATCAGTGTGTGCACTATCAAGATTACACAAGAGAGGAACAGGTGATGTGGAAAGGTAACTACTGCACAATCATTGTGAGGATGGAGAAATGGGATCCAGATAAAAGAATTTAGCCTTTGAAAGACTGGAGTGATTTTCAAGGAGGCTGTTTGTGTTATTACCTCACACCTCTTTCTTTAATTTATGTACCATTATACAAATTCTCTCCTTTGAGTCTCATAATTTCCATGTATTTGGTCATTCCCATTTCCAGAGGAGGAAATAAAATTTACAGAGATTGGATAATTTCTCCTAGAAGACATAGCTAATAAATAATAAATCTAGAATTTCAAAGCCTTCTTAAAAGTTCAAATGGAATGCTCTTTATACTACATAATACGGCGATGAAGCCACCTTTCTAGTGCTCTTTGATGCAATGTGGCAAATCTTCACAGTGTAGCAGGTACAAAGAAGGATTGCTGCTTTGATGCCATTATTCCCATTTGGTAACTTAGTGGTCAGCAAATGGTTTGGCAATTTCAAGTTTGAAATCCCTGGAATCGACTCATGTGGAAATTTAATGTCCACATCACATTTTTCCTGAATTTAATGACAGCTAGAATATAACAGGGTCTTGGTTACATTTCAAACTGAAGATCTTATAAAAACACCCAAAACCTAGTGCTTTTGTCAACAAATTTAGTTCATATATTTGCTAACCATAAATTGTCAGTTCATTTTGTCGCCATTTTAAAAGGCATCCCACCTAATAAAACAGCAATAAACTTAAATACATGGTTATTAATTAACATTAAAATTTAAGGTAGGGAAAGTATAAATTCAAATCAATGGTAGTACAGTGTAGAGTAATTTATCATCCTAGTGTCCAAAAGTTTTGAAATTTAACATCAGACTCCCTGGGTTCAAGTCTTAGGTCTGGTAAATTCTCCTGGTGATCACTTTCAAGTTCTTTAATCTCTTGGCTTCTTCATTAGTAAAGTGAAGGTAATGATATTCATGCAGAAGTGTGTTCTAAGATACAAATGGGATAATCTAGTGAGATAATTTTATAAATTGATAGTCCCTGTTATTTGCTATTATTATTCATATAATACTACATGGTATGTTTGATTTTGTATTCCTTAATGAGTGTTGTGAGCCAAATTCTCTCTCCCTTCTGATAATAGTGTCTTGCAGGTATTTCGAATAAAGACAAGAAAAATTGCCTGTATAGAGACACCTCTCTATAAACCACATCTCTTGAAACTGCATCAGCCCCACGATACCACAAAGCACCGCACCTCAGCCATGCACTTATTCAATAACAAGTGTAGGGTCTATTATGTTACAGGCTCAAAAAGCACTAGACATGAGTACAGAAAAAGCATTTTATGATAACTTTCTGCCTCTCCAGTGGTTCATAGTCTAGAAAGAGAGCGTCTTCTCTGTATGAAGTTATTTAACTAGACATCACGCCTCCCATCTTCCACCCCTACCCCAAACTATTAGCTCTAGAATGCCAAGGCCCTGTCTTGGTTTTTAGTTTCCATCATAATACCTGGCACAATACATTGTTCATAGTAGGTGTTCAATAAATAGTGGATTGAAGAAATATTTTGCGTTGTGTTTTTAAATATATATATTTTTTTTGACAGAAAGAGAGAGAGAGAGAGAGAGAGAGAGAGAGAGAGAGAGAGAGAGAGAGAGAGATACAGAGACAGAGAGAGAACTGAACTGGGGGAGCTCCCAGTTCAGCATATGGTTCCGCACGGGCCGGGGCCGGGACTCGATCCCCGTCCCTGACACTGCAAAGTGTGTGCTTAACCCACTGAGCCATCCCGACTTCCCCTTGCATTGTGTTTTTAAAAACATCAAGGTGTTCTAGTGGACTAACAAGCAAGATGTTTTTCCTTATAATGTCTCTCTGGTTACATTTAACAGCAAGTTAAAATTAGATCATTTTCTTTTTTTAAAAAAGAAAACCATAGCAACTGTGATGTTGAATGTTTCAGAGAGCACATTTTTTTAAGGATTCTCTTTTCCTGATTTTCCCATGTTTGAGCTGCCTATTTCAATTGAAATTCCAAGAAATGACTTGTGGTACTAATAGCCATGTAGACCACTGATTCTATCTATGAAGCAATAGAATCTCCCACATAGAACACAATGTTTTATAAAATACTTAAAGAAAATCCACTGCATAAATTTTAAATGGTTACCCCCTGGAAATGATGAAAAATTAACCTCTCTCTGTTTCTTATACCTATATTTAGTATAAAAACTTGAAGATTGTTCTAATGTTTTATATTAATATTTACTGGAGATCTTTTTTTAAGGCATATCTCTGTAAGGAAATCAGTTTTACAGTGTTGCCTTATAAATTACCGGTAAAGAATGGGTATTTTTATAGAATGTTATTAGTGAATATTGTCTAATAGTTTTCTCTAAAAGTATTTTTAATGAAGTAATGACTAAAGTGTAACTCAGTGCCTCAGTAACACTGACTAACGTCATGTTAATCAACTTGACTAAAAGAAAAATGAAGAGGTTGATAGTTTAAATCTAGTTGGTACACGATTCATTTGAACTAAGAAAAAATATATATATTATCCAGGACCAGACTTAAAAATAAAACAAAACCAAGTGAAACACCTCAGAAACAACTTTTATACATTTACAGGCCATACTTTTAGAAAAATACAATTTTGGTTCTCCTAAAATGTGTAAATTAGCCTTTGATTCACAGCATCCATATTGATCAACATCTATCAAATGCTTCTTCTATGCAAACTGCTGAACTAATGACAAGGTAAGTAAAGCATATTTCAGCTTTTAGGTTGCTTATTGGAGGCTATAAGTCATTCACACATAACTGCAGTGTACAAATAAGTGCTATAAATGCCATTGGTATTCTGAGGAGGGAGAGATGGATAACTTCTGGCTACGTTTGGACAGGCAGAATGAGGTGGGAACAGGAAGATGGAGCATTGTTAGTAGACAGACTGAAAACGGGCATCTTTTGGAAGTAACAAGAATTTCAAATTGACTTCAGAGTAGTTTCCAGAAGGAGTACTAAATAAGTCTGGAAACACACATTGGGACTACGTGGTGAAAGGCCTTGAATTCAGATTATTTAAATGGAGTTTTATAAAAATTTTAAAAAGCTGTAAGCAGTTTCATAACTCTTCTGTAGACATGCAACAATTTTTATAAACCACAGCATCTAAATCTGAAGCTGAAGTCACTTGATTTGTAACTAACATTGAAAAATATTGGTTGGGTTTGGCTGTGATTTTTCAGCCTTCACATTTAGGCCACTTTTAGACATTAGGATATTTATTCTGGTTTATTGAGTGGGCCTGAATTATTTTTTCTTGGATAAATTTGGAGTAATTGATCTTCCAGATGTTTGAAATGAAATATTTGCTTACAAATTTATTTCTAGTGCTCTATATACTATGTACACTTTCCTCCTCTAGTATTATTTCTTATAGAAAACTGCACTGATGACCATACTTATATATTCTATAGAGAAGATTAAGGACTGGTGCAGAAATGTTCAGAAGGCTGTTTAATAAAAACAATAAACCTTCCTTCTCACAAAGAAAAATGATTTGGGGTGGGGTGGAAGATATCTGGGTAGGAAGAGTGGTGTGGGAGAGGTTGATGGAAAAACAGGCAGAAGACAGAAGGAAAGGAGGGAGGGAGACAATTACCTTCTAGAAGAAGTGGTTATAAAGATAAGTTTATACATTTATATGTGTTCAAGAGATGTTAAATAAATGCAGAAGAGATAGGCAATGCTACTGTAGATGCTAAAAAGGTTACCAACTACAACCAATTACAGATATTCTGATACATTTTAACCACTGGTATTTGAAAATAGACAGTTTAGAAAAGAAACCTAGGAGATACCCTCAAAATTACGGAATAGTTCACCCACCAGCATTTCCTGTTTATAGTTTTAGAGTTTATTATAAGAATGAATATGAATAAGAAATCCTCAAAATCAGATACTTTGAGCTTTAAGGAAGTATTAAAATCTTCACATTTCTTTTACTTCACAGATAGCATTGAACCAAGGAGGGAATATATATATATACACACACACACACACACACACACACACACACGTGTGTGTGTGTGTGTGTGTATAATTATATAGAATCTGTTATTTATATATTCTATATTCATCAGAATCAAACTTTATTTGTAACTCAACACACTGTAGTCTACAAACTTTACTCAAAATTTCATATGACACTCAGAAACCATACAATCCATGGGTGGGGTGTTGGAGTTGTGCTACTTTCACTTCTGCCTCTATGCTACTGAAAGAAAGTTGTTGGTGTAGATGCATATTGTGAGTGTCCATCCACAAGAGATGTAAATCAAGACTGAAGCTAACTTTTACTTAACTCAAATCTTATGTAGCATATGTAGCACAACAGCAAACATAAGACAGAGTGATGGCCAAGACAGTTTTCCCCTCACCACTCTGACTAACCACACTAGTGGTCCATAAAATATATTGGATGCCAGCAATGATTCCCAGAGAGGGAAGAAAACTGAAGCTTGCTCAAGTAAAGCTGCATGGATGGGACCTATGAGTCCTAGCTATGGTGATCTCCTTCATTATTGAGCATAACACAGACTGACAAAATTTTATTCTTTTACATATTTTCCTCACATAGACTTACAACTTTAATATGTCAGTATGAATCCTGAGGAAATATTATTCTAGTATGAAACTTTTGCAAATTAACATCTAAGATAGCTTTTATTGGAATTATTAGAATTTGACTTTATAAGATAACGTAAACCATCACAGTAGATTTTTTTGATATGTCCGCATTTGACCTGAACCTTTTCTGATGATTTAAATATACAATGGTGGAGAAGAGGAAAGTGCCTCTAAGTTAGAGCCATAAGTACAATATTTTTCTTCCTTTACTTCCCTTAAGGATTACTGGGTATGACTTATTTCACATAGCATAATACTCACTAAGTAGGCCCATCAATGCTGTTTCAAATGGTAAGGTTTTATTCTTTTTCATTGCTGAGTAATTTTCTGTTGTATATATATATTGCAATTTCTGTATCCAATTGTCTGTTGATGGAGTCTTGGGTTGCTTTCATACCTTGGCTAGTGTAACTAATGCTGCAGTGAACATAGAAATGCATATATCTTTTCAAACTAGATTTTTTAATTTCTATGGATAAATACCCAGAAGTAGAATTGCAGGGTCATAAGGCAGTTCTATTTTTAATTTTTTGAGGAACCTCCAAACTGTTTTCTATAGTGGCTGCACCAATTTGCAATCCCACCAACAATGTACAACTACTCCCTTTTCTCCACATCCTTGCCAATATTTGTTGTTTGTTGATTTATTGATGATAGCTATTCTGACAGGTCTGAAAGGATATCTCTTTGTGATTTTTAATTTACATTTTCTCTGATAATTAGTGACACTGAGCATCTTTTCATATGTCTATTGGCCATCTCTATGTCCTCTTTGGAGAAATGTCTATTCAGGTCCTCTGCCCATTTTTAAATTGGATTGTTTGGGGGCTTTTGGTGTTTATTTATGTGAATTCTTTAGAAACTTTGGATATTAACCTTTTATCAAATGAATCATTGGCGAATATCTTCTCCCATTTGTTAAGTTGTCCTTTTGTTTTGCTGATGGTTTCGTTTGATCTGCAAATACTTTTTAGTTTGATGTAGTCTCTTTTGTTTATTTTTCTTTTGTTTCCCTTGCAGAGAAAGACAAATACTATATGATCTCATTTGTATCTGGAATCTAAAAAACAAAATAATCAAACAAACTCAACAGAAGCAGACTCAGATACAGAGAACAAAATGAGGGTTGCCAGATGGGAGGAGGTTGGAGAGGCTGGGGGGAAAGGTGAAAGGATTAAGAAGTACAAATTGGCAATTACAAAGTATTCGGGGAGATGCAAAGTACAGCATAGTGAATAATATTACTATCATAACTGTATGGTGCCAGGTAAGTATTATATTTATCGAGAGAATCACTTCATAATTTATATAAATGTCTGACCATTATGCTGTACTCTGAAACTAATATAATATTGAATGTCAACCGTAATTGAAAAATAAAAAGAAAGAAAAAAGAATGTCTGGATCCAAGTTCAGGTTGTTTTAATGGTTTTCTACAAGCAAACCACTATCTTTCAAATATATAAACAAAAATAACAACATTAAAAGAAACAAGTGTTTAGAAGCTACTCAAGACTTTATCTGATGTCACGCACGGTCCATGTGGTAGATGAAAAGAAGCAAGAATAAACACTCTCATTGTTCTTTTCCTCAGCCCTTCTCTCTTGCATTTCCTCTTGTCTTTGCATTCTGATATAAGTCTGCTATTAGATATACTAAAGAAGACCATTCTATAAGAAGGAAGTACTCATACCCCCCAGGCTAAGAGGTTGTTCAGTTGAAGTCTCAGGGTGAAAATAGTAATCTGTGTTTTACTAGTGACAAACAGCATGACCTGGATAAGCAACTTAACCTCTCTCTATCCTTTAGTTTCTTTGAAAAAATGTGGCCCTTATTCTTGTTTGCCCTACAGAGTTACTTCCAGACAGAATATAATAGGTGAAAGAGTAAAAGCTTTAAAAAATAGAAACCAACGCTACTACATAATTATTACCGGTAGATCTTAGGAGAGTTTGTATTTTGAAACTTATCTAGAAGCAGAGAAAGTATACAGAAACCTTTGAATCAAAAAACAGTTATTATTTTTTTAACATTAGAGATTTAGGAAAATACCTTGTCTTCACATAATATATAGTATTGATAACATTGCTACAAAAATATTAATATAGTAGACTGAAGATGACTATGTGGCTCTACATTAGTAAGTTTAAGGTCATATTCCTCTGTTTTCAAGTCGGTTCTGAATAATTATTATCTGTAAAGCGGTTTAAGCTTGAGATTTTCATTACTAATAAAAGAAACAAATTGTGGAAACATTATTTTTACAACATTTCTGGAAATGTTTCAGAGGAAGCAGCTGTGGTTTCTTTAGATTCCCAAGTCTTATTATGCAGGTTAACAGTATATTTTGTAATGAGTTCTAGACCACCTGCCTTTCTCAGGAAATTAATATCGGATGGATTTTTTTGTTTTGTTTTTTTGTCCTCAGTGGCTCTGTATTAAGTTTTCCTATTCATTGAGTTTGGGGATCCCATAAAAATGTTCATTCAATGTTGTTTAGCAATAGATGGTTGTTTTTAAGACATTGTCTAAATGTGTTTTCAACAAATTCTTGGTGAGTTTTGAGATTGAAACATACACTTCCTTAGTAAAAGAGTCAGCAGATGATGTACATATGGCTTTACTTTATGACGATAAATACTTACAATGAATAAAACATATTCCAAATGAATTTGACTGTAGCATTAATCTATTAGAATTTCAAAATATTGTTTTAATTATTTTTTTTCCTCTCACCCCTACAGGAGTTTCAAGGAGGAAATCAATGGATTCAGGAAGCAATAGGAGTTTGGAGAATATAGTAAATAAGGTCTATCCTGATCAACTTGTTCCAAAGATAAACACAAGCAAGAAAATGTCCACCTTAGCAAACCTACCCAGCATCCTGGAAATGTCACAAGAGATTAAGAAAAGCTGTGGAGGCAAACAGGTTGCAAGCACAATCAAAAGAATAAAAATGGCAAAGAGCATCAAAGAAAAACAGAACAACAATTTAGAGAGAGTGGCCTTGAAAAGGAAAGCAGAAGGTGAAGAAAAGCCAGCTGGAAAGAAAGAGGCCAAGATCATGGAACTTGACAGCCCACTGATCACCCTTCCTCTGCCTCACATCCCCTTAAAGAACATCATGGATGTGGAGGCGAAGTTGGTCTACGTCAATGAAGAGAACGTGAGCTATGAGTTCATGGAGGCCTTCACATCCACTGGGATCCGGCCAGCACGCCAAGTGACTGAAATAGTAGACCCTTTGCATGCACCTAATTTCAGCTCTCTGCCTCAGATTGACAAATGGCTTCAGGTAGCCTTAAAGGATGCCAGTTCTTGCTACAGACAAAAGAAATATGCCGTGGCAGCAGGACAGTTCAGAACAGCATTGGAGGTATGGGATTAAAGAAAATATACTTTGGTGAGAGGAAGCTGTGAAATGAAAAGGTGTGAATACATTAAGCAGCTCTGATCATACTGTAATGAATAGTGATCATGGAGTCAAAACATTGGATGATATGAGGATAATGTGCTTCCCGGTTCACGTAAAGCAAATGAGATATATGCCTGCAAACATATATAAAAATGCAGTTGGTTTGTAATTTAGATATATACCTATAAAAGCCATAAAGTTTTAGTACAGTGGTGGTGGATAGAATATAGGTTCTCCAGAAATAGGTTACTAATGCATATATGAATTGTCCCCTTTTGGTATGCAGTTTTCACAATTAAATGTAACCATCTTTACTTTTTACCATGGATTGATAATTTATACATTATAGTTACTAAAAAACAAATAATAATAATACCATTTACTTTATCTTCAAACTTCACTTTCCTTACTAGTCTGGTGAGCTTCATGAATAATTATTTTTCTCTCTGCAAGCAGGTAACTTGGTCCATATGTTGGTATAAAGAAATAGCCCATGGACAAAAATAAACTTCAGAATTACTACTAAAACACAAAATAGGTAGTAGGAAAATGTTTCATTTCATGACTTTCAGAACCTATAAAAGGATCAATGTGTGTAACTAGAAGTCCCTTTGGCCAGTCAATATTGGTAACTGCATATTTCAATAATTACAAAACACATTCAGTTCATCCTATATTTGCCTGGTGGCCACTAGAGATATAAAAAAATAAATGAAGGCATGGTTCCTTCCTCCTAGCAGCCTGGTGAGGGAGACAAACCAGTAAACAGTTAAAATGAGATGGCATGAAGCAGTAATGACCCATCCACCATGGGATGGGGCCATGGGCAGGAGTCAAATGTCAGATGTTTGTGATGGAGATCTAAGGAGTAAAGTATTATTCCCACTGTTACCTGCAGGTTAAAATGACTACATCTACAATGAATTATTAATGGGCAATACCAGGCAATGGTGCCCCTAAATATTTACAAAGAAACCTAAGCACAAAAAGGGAGGTCCAAAGAGATATAAAATGATGAAATAGAGCACAGATAGCTGTATCTATAAATATTTCTGTCCTCTAAAGTGTCATCTACACAAAGAAGGGAAGAGTGTTTCACTATGTAAACTTCTGAACTAGGTAAAAAGTGCTCAAAAAATCAAGTTAGCCACAAAACACTGAGATCCTCTGCTGTCCTTTGAGCTTAGGACCAGAAGCCTGTGGCTGAGTAAAGGATGCTAATGAAAAACTTCAGGAAGAACCCCAGGCACTTCTCTAAGGCCATTTAAGCTGATTTTTCTTGTGTGGGGGTGGGGGATCAGGGGTCAGGGTTAAAGGTATAATTTTATAAAGAAATAATCTTTTTTTTTTTATTTTTTTTTTTTTTCATTTATTTATTTATTTTTGACAGAGAGAGAGAGAGAGAGAGAGAGAGACAGAGACAGAGACAGAGACAGAGACAGAGACAGAGACAGAGAGAGAACTGAACTGGGGGAACTCCCCAGCTTAGCATATGGATCTGCACGGGCCGGGTCCAGGACTCGGATCCTCGGTTCCCGGCGCTACAAAGTGAGCGCCCAACCCACTGAGCCATCCCAGCCTCCCCAGAAATAATCATTTTGGCAATGAAAAAAAGAGAGGCATAAAATAAGAAAATATATAAATTTCATATTAAACTTAGGTAGAAGAAAAAGATATCTCCATTAACTGGAAGAAAATAATCCAGTTTTTTCATAAAATTCAGAGCTCAAAATTGTACAATTTTATTCAGTTTTATTGACCCCAAGATGTAATTGTACTGGGAAATGTTTGTGTTCTCTCTCTTCCTCTTCCTCTTTTTTTTTTTTTTTCTGTCTCTCTCTCTCTCTCCCTCTACCTCTACCCCCCTGCCCCCCCACCCCACCCAAGTTTTTAGGAAAGAATTGGATGCTGACACTAATTACTGGTAATTAACAAAGGTAATTATTTTGAGACCAAAACTTAGCTTAAACATCTGGTCTAGCTTTTGTCTTATTATCTTGAGAGTTAACTTTGAAATCTTACCTAGAATATCTTAACAAACCAGAGCCACAGGTAATAGAAAAGATTTTTAACCTCTTTAACCCTTTCTTCTCCTGACTTTAACTTCACCTATATTTAACTTCTTTAATACTGAGTGTTCTCAGGTGTTACTTAATGCATCTCTCCCTCTTCCTTAGGTCTTAGCATGGCTTTGAGTAAGATAGATGGATGACAAAATGATAAGAATACATGAAAGATGCATCAATGACTATTTGAGTGTGTGTAAATTAGGTTTAGGTTTCATTGAAAATGATGGAAAACCCAAAATAACAGTGTCTAAAGCAAGAGATAATGTTTTTCTTACAGATAAATGTAGGTAGAAAAGTGCTGTTATGGTAAGATCATCAGGGCATGCCAGATTCGATTTTGTTCCTCAAGATGTGCCTTTGACCTCCTAATGCAAAGTGGTACTTTCTGTTAGTATCATTATATCCACATTCTAGCCAGCCAGAAGGGCAATAAAGGAAGGACAGCGGTACACTGTCCCTATAAACACACTTCACAGAAATTGCATACACCATGTGTATTTTTTGTCTCTGTTGACCCAAATTGAATCATGTGGCCACATAAACCTACAAGGGAGGCTGAAAATAGGATCTTTATCCCAGATGTTCCTAACATTCAGTGGCCCTATTACTGAGGAAGAAGGGGAGAACAGGTATTGAAAGATAAGTAGCAACATTCCCATAGAGCGCTTGTTACTTCGCAGTTGTTATGAGACACAAAATGCTTGCCAAATGGGTGGTACAAAGTCAGCTGTAGGAGTATACAGAAGACTGATTTTAGATAAAAGTAAACCATAAAAAATAAACATACAAATAAAAACTGGGGAAAGACCCTAGAGATTTGTGAATATTTATTGACACAATAATTTCCGATGTATCTAATATTCCCATTAGGACCATTCTGCTTATATGTTAATTACCCTATGCTTTTGTCAAAATATTAACTTATTGTATTTTCATAATATAGTCACTAATTAGATAGTTGAATTTTTGATATTTTATAATGATTAAGATAAAATGATAGGCAGTGATTGAGAAGACAAAGTTTAGCTTTGAAAAAGTAGTCAACTTTAATCTTTCAGGATTTCAGAACACAGCAGGCATTTATTAAATGTGCTTGGTGAACTTATTTTGCTATGTTTTCTCTTTACTGTATAAAGCTGAACCAGTTGTGTAGGTTAGATTAGTCCTTAGCTCTGAAACCATCTCATCAATCTTTATCAAGTTTTATTAAAATCAGTCATCATTTGCTCTTGTGTTTGTATCACATCAGAAATGACACTAGTAGGGCAAAAGGTATGAGCTGAAGGTAAAAACACAAATACATATTAAATCATATTTTCATTCCTAAATGCTACTCCCTATACTTTTTAGAGGATAAATATTCACCCACTATAAAAATAGTAGGAGTTCTCTATGGGGAATGTATAAGACACTGCCCTCATGTATTTGTATTTGCATTATTAGGCAATATACATACTTTCAATAAATTGCTTGGCTATTAATAAAAAGTAGGAAGAAATTAATGAACATTCTGGCTGTGCTTTCATAGGAAGAAAAATAATTGTTAATAAAGTACACACCTATAAGAGGAAACTTGAAGGTTTGGGAATGTCCTAATTGAAGTTTCCTTGTCATGTATAGGAAAAACACTCAAAGACATTATAAAAGGTTCTTCTAACTTTATGGCATGCAACCTAAAAGGTTTTATTTTAACTTTACTCATCAGATCTTAATAATTAAGGGGTTTTCACCTTTTGAATTAGAGTAGATCTAAACAAACCCTTCAATTTCACAGCTTCAAACAATCCCATTGAGCCAGTCAAATGGAACTTTACGTTCTGATTTCATGATATAGGAACTCCTCGAGGTGCTAATTTTTTATTTTTATTATTATTTTTTTAATATCTTGGTGCTCCAGTTGCTGATCTGTGAAGTTAGAGTAATAATTCACATGTATTGAGCTCTTCTTACTGGTCAGATATTGTATTTCACATTATGGGAATATTTATATTTATTACTCCATTTTATCCTTACAACAAGCTTACAAAATGAGACTATTATTCTTGTGTTACTAATGACAAAACTAAGGAATACGCAAGTTAAGGTACTAGCTCCAGGGTCAACAGCCAGAAGTGGTAGAGCCCAGAGCTGAGCAAGGTGACCTGGTTCAGAGCTTACCCACCCACCAGCTTAGCCACTATGCCTTTGCTACTTCAAGTGTGAGTTTGTTGGAAATGCAGAATTTCAAAGTGTGCCAGACTTGCAGAGTCTGGATCTGCATTTTAACGAGATTCCAAGTGGTCTTCATGTACCTTGCAGTTTGAGGAGCATGGCACTCTGTGATATCCCAACATGGAACAGATTTGCTCTCCAATTAAAACTTTACAGTTTGGTCCTTAATTTAAAATGCCCCTCACTAATTTTATAGGAAAGAATCTCCTTTCAAGCAGTTTTTTCTTTAATAGTGGTTTAGAATTTTTAGATTTCAAGGATCCATAAAATTTAAAAAAAAAAAAGTTGAGGATTTAAATTGTATAAGAACATTACAAAGACTACCATCTATTACCATCATTATTTCATAAAAATATGGTGCAGTTTAAGATCAACAAGAGAGAAAGAAAATAGAAAGAGCATATTCTCAGAAAGAAGAATATTTTTAAATAGATTATATTTTAATCCCATTAAAAGTTCACTAAATTGTCTTTATTTATTATTATTACTTTTTATTTTCCCTTGGGCCAGTAAAGATTGGTTTAAGAACCAGCTTTTCTAGAATACGTTTCCTTTATGGTAAGCATTAGGTATCCAGGATCATTGAACCTGCACAGGGCCTTCTTATGAGATTACTTCCAGTGTAATGGAATTTGGTATGAAGAAGGTCTATTTTGGAGCCCATCCAAGGGGGTTTATTTAATGAAGTAGCAAAGATATCTCATTATAGGGCAGCCTCACCTATAATTGCTCTGCTGAGAATAATTCTGTAGCAAATCTCTAGGGCACGAATATGTGGACATCCCAGAAAGCTTAATTTAAATGAATTCTAACACAGATAGTTCTTAGTGTAATGTAATCAAGAAATCAAGAGTTCACCAAATTCTCTGAGAACCTGAGCTATCTTTTAAAAATCTGTGGATTTGCATGTGAATTCAGCATGCATTTCTTAACTCCTGCTGGCACCTAGTCACTTATATTTAGATAATCATCATAACAACCCTCAAAAACAGATATTATCTTCTCCATTTTACCGATAAGGAAACTGATGATCTAAAATATTTTTTAAAAACTTGAAGTGCCTCAGCTAATTTGTGGCAGGGATGAGGCTGAATTCAAATGCCCTAATTTTATATCTGGAACTCTTACACTATTGCCTTTTATATCGTAGGGTGGCTAAAAATTGTATAGGAATATTGTTAAAAATGAAGATTCTTGTGCGTTGATGAGTGATGGGACACAAGATGCCTCATTTCAAGTAAGATCTCTGAGTAGTAAGGATTTGTGCCAAGGGTTTACCTGTGCCTGTCATCCATAGCCGCTCTAGCAAGTTAGCAGTAAGCATTTCCATAGTATCTAGCTCACACAGGGAGAGGTGGCCATGTAGATCCAGAGCTGTGATGGACGATGCACCAAATCTGGAATCAGATTATCTGTGTTTGATGTTGCTTCTGGTACCTAATTGCTATGTGACTTTGAGCAACTTTCTTAACCACTTAGGACACCATTAAGTAGAAATGGTAATAAGTAATGGCACTTACACGTAGGACTGCTTGTTGAAAAAGTTGTCATTGTATTTTTCAAATACCTGATTTCCCTGTACAGTGTGTATTTAACTTAAAACTTTAGCACCCCAAAGGATTGTTGCCCAATTCAATGTTTATCATCACTGTTTTAATGCATGTTCCTTTCCCCCTTTGATTAACATTAAAAAATTATCATCTTTATTTAATGATATTTGAAATTCAGTCAAGGCAAGGGGACAAATTAATGCCTTGCTTTCTACTCTGTTCCCACTTTCAGAAGTAGTTTTCTAAATCAAACATTATTTTGAACTTATTAACTGCTTTTGACAAAAATATTAGCTTTCATGTTAATGCACAAATTATTATGCTAGAAATAGTGCAATTTTTTATTTGTCATGTATAAACTGAATGTTGAACTCTGCATGTTCAGGATTAAACAATTCAGCTTATAACTTGATTATTGCCATCCTTGTTCCATCCAGAGACACCATAACTAACAAGTATTTAATGATGAAAGATATTTTTTCTAATGCTAGCAGATATATATAGCAAGAAGATGCAAAATGAAAGTCTCTATTAACCTCAAAAATAAAATAACAAAATTAGATATAACTATAATTAAACACTAGTTAAATAAGACATAGGAGGGCTGTCTGAAAAAATTCAGTCATCGTCAGTATAACAAGAATGGTTACAAGGCTGGATACTTTCCTGAGAGCCCTCATATATCTAGAAAAGCAGGATTTGCCATTATAAGAAAAAAGTAATGTTTATACCACTAACATTTACTCTCTATTTAAGCCTGACATAGTATTAGATGCAAGGAATTCAAATATAAATATAACCTAATTCTAGTCCTCAAAGAGCCGGAGATCAGAGACAAGTAATAGGGTCCTGCTCCCTGTGTTCCAAAACTTCATCTGCATTTTCAGGTTATGTGTTGTTGTGTTTTTTAATTTTGCGTTAGTGTGTTATTAGTGTTTATATCTTAAAAGTCATTTTTCTGTTTATGTCCTTTAAGAGGACATTTAGCCCTCTACATAGATCTACATACATCTAGCCTTCCTACATATATTTCAGTGTCATTTAATCAATGTTAGTGGCCATCATCCCTATGCCAGTGGAATAAAAAAGATTAAAAGATTTAAGCTACATGAAGGAGAGCTGACTATTGGATAAAGGAACATAATATTATGCAGGCTGAGTATTATTAACCCATTTCCTGTTTGCCCTGAGAATACTTGCCGGAGGCCCTTGTGGCTACAGCATTTACCTCAAGATAACTCTCGGATTTCAGCCCTAAACTTACTCCTAAATTTTGATCTGGGCATGTGCTGGGAAACAAATTAAAAATTTGCAGTCAGTTCTCCTTTCTTCTGAGTTTTGCATTTTTGCTAGTCATTCTTTTGTGTCAGTGAATTTCCATAGTTTTCTTGCCATCCAGTGATGTGTGGAGATCTTATATTAGTCCTTTTAAACTTTCAATTTCAGGGTCCCCTGACAATAGTCTACCATTTGCCCAAAGCAAGAATGCAAACCTGGGCTAGGTAATCTATTGTTTTATTCTGTTTGTTCCAATTTTTTGTTATGCAAAACCATACTCTTTGTCTCACCCCCTGCCCTGAATTAACATCAGCCTCTCAGGAGGAAAAGCTACACTTTTTCATGGGCAGCAAGCACCCTGTTGGCAAAGCTACAGTTCTCACCAACTAGCCACAGGGTGGCAATGTGGATAATAGTAACTCCAAGTACTAAGGCACAGATCACTGCATAGCTTACTGAATTCTGGTAGGTTTCTAGGAATGAATTCTTGGAATTAAATGAATGTGGCAGTGAACTGCACTTATTTTGCTAAAGGGGAAATAAGTTAAAAAGAGATGGGAAATGGAAAGAGTATCTATGGTGACTCCTCAATTTGATGGGCCCTGTTTGTATTGAGGCTTTTAGTCAGATGGTCTCCATCCACTGCACACCCCCATCCCACTCATCTGACTGCTTTCCTGCATGTGAACAGCCGTTGACACAGCAAGAAGAGCAACAATTCTTATTTGTACACAGCACTCATAAAGTGGGAAAGCTTGTGGGGATAGACGTGGGGAGGATCACAAGGAGGGGAAGAGTAGAGAAGACTGGGTCAAATGAAGGTTGCAAGGCAGGCACTGGCTATCTTGAGAACTGAGTTTTCCCATAGTGCTCAAGTGTGGGAGAGTAATAAAGAGGAGAATGTTTAAGAAATAAGACTGTATACTATCATCTGTATCACTTTACAAAGGATTTACATTTTATATAATATTATTATGAAACAGATTTTTGACATAATTACAATCACCCAGAGGAAATGTTAAATATCTTTATGGAGGCCCAAATTCACTCTCAGAGTCTGATACAATTGTCTGGGCTTCTTTTGACAATGACCAGGCCTGGGTCACTGGTGTTTTTAATTTCCCAGGTCATTTTATTGGGCAGCTAACAACTGAGAACTGTTAGCATAGATGTTCATCACTTTCTTCTTGAAAATCACCAACAGTTGGTGCTAACCCACATGGGCCTTTTTAAAGGGAATTAAAAGAACTAATATCTAAACATGCTAATATTAAAAAGCATCAAGAAAAACATAACTGTCGATGTCATAAAAATTTTTTCCTTGAAAATGTACACTTAAAATAATCTCATATTCACTTGAAAACCAAATTAACTTAATGACTACTTTTCCTATTGACATTAAGAAATGGATTGTTTATGAAATGCTACTCAGTGGTTAGTTAGAATATGTCTTTGAAGTGTTAAATTTGGTTTATTAATAATTCACAAAAATGAATTACTAACCCAGAGGAAGCTGAGCAAAACCTTTTTCAGGAGCAGCATTATTTCCATAGTTTACAGGTGGTTATTATGGGTTTGATTCAAATGACAGTAATTGTAAGTGCAGTTTTTAAATATAGTTAAATCTGTTTACATTGTTGTGAATCAAAACCCAATCAACTCATTCATTGAAGTCTTACATAACTTGCTATTCAGTTGATAATTCCATGTTGAGGTTCACACACACACTAAGATTATTCTTATCAAAATATTAGATAATGATGCCCAATATTTCTCCCTCTACCCAATTTTAAAAATTTATTAAAAGGTTTCCAAAGCCAGATAAAGATAAAACCAGTAACCCTCTCTCTTTCCTCTACCCCTTTCACATCTTCATAAATAGTGTGGTATTCAAACAGACTCTGCATGTACTGGGTAGATGAGATCCATTTGAACTTATTCACAGAAATGTGGTACGGGTTGTAGTTACTCTTTTGCGTCAGATGATCTAGAAGAAAGTTAAGGGAAGACTTTTATTTGAACATCTAGTTATTTAACTCTTCGGTTCTGTCATTTGATATTCACTAAAATAAAGAAGACTGTTTTCACCTGCGACTGATTCTGTTCTTAGAGAATAGGATACAGTTATGCAGGGGATAATAATAAAAAAATAATAATAAGGGAAGCAGACTGATTTTTATTGCACTGTCTCAGTGTGGTTTTCTTATTTTGTATCAATTGTTATGAATACCTAGAGCACTTGATTCATACACACTTGAATGCCACCACCAGTGTATATTTTATATCCAGAAATAACTAACTTCTGAAGTACTTGTTTAGGTACCTCTATGATGATGAGGAGAAGGAAGAGGAGGATAACGCTACTAATCTATGAATAATTTATCATTGAATGGGGGGGGTTAAGTTATACTAAGAAATCAACCACAGATTATTAAGTTATCGCATTCTCATTACTTTCTATCAACTTGTTTAAATTAGGAGTAAGGACATTTTATATGATGGGGCTTTGGGTCTCAACAAATTTAGACTCAAGCTTTAAACAGAAGTTCTATAAGATAATTAGGAATGTACCAAGTGCCCAGTGATGGGAAATGGCTGTGTAGAACAAATATTTATGATTTTAGGATGGGAAAGTTTGATGGAGTGTGTGATACATATTTATGAGCATGAACTCTGGCAGGCACTTTATATTAACTCCTGTAATTTTCACAAAAACCCAGCAAGCTGGGAACTATTATTATTCACTATTAAAGAGATAAAAATGTAAAAGTAAAGTACTCATGAAAATGATGAGAGGATTTTGGGTGGATTTTGGGATTTCACTGGACCTCAAAAATAAGTGAATGGAAAAGTAGAGTGGATAGAGGATATGATATATGAGAGGAACATTACTAGCAGGATATAGAACTTAAGGAAGAAGCATGAAGCATAAGAAGAACAGCAAAGAGATGGGGTGGGGTGAGCAGAGGACGCATTATTATCAAATATGGATAAATAAATAAAGCCAGATTCCAAATGGTCTTAAAAACCCTGTACAGTAAATTAGGATTTATAGTGAAGGCAATAGAGGTGTTCTTGTTTAAAAAAGTAATAATGTATAAAAATAAAAAATGAATTGAGATTCAACAAAGGAAATATTGGGCAGTTATTACTTGGTTAATATTATGTTGGTTATTATGGGACCTATAAGGAAGTATAAGATTTCAACCCCCAAATTGTAGGTCTTTATCCTTCAGTTACATCTGAAATATAATTATACTCTTCTTATAATTGACATTTTATTTGCCATGGCCAAAGCATTGAGTTTTGGAGAAAACAGCCAGGGGGGATGAGAATATTAGGGAACCAGAAAGAAAACACCAGGGTAAATTGAGACTGAGTTAGGTTTCCTGGGGTAGAAAGCACAGGGCAAAATGGGGAGAAATGAAGCTGGAAGAGCTGACTGGTTGTCAGGGAGCCATGTATGCTCTGTCACAATCTTGAACATTATTCAGTAGGCAACAGGAAGCCTCCCAAAAGGATTCATGGGGCAAATGGTAGAGTTAGACTTTTGTTTCTGCTATATCACTCTAGTGTATATAGAGAGCAAAAAATAGTGCTCAGTCTCTGTGCTATAACTTATTAGTGGGTTGTGAAATCAGTCTAATGGATTGTGACCAGCATTGTATTTAATTGAAGTCAATAGAATAGAATAGAATACAATACAATACAATAAACAGAATACAATAGAAAATATTAGAGTTCATAAAAGAGTGAAAGGTAAGTTTTACTTTGTGAAAACTTTGTTTCTGTTATGCATTCAGATATATCTATATCTGCTTATAAACACAAATATAGATGGGAGAAGAGAGAAATTCGTTATATATATTCTCTAGCTATGTGTGTGTGTGTGTGTGTGTGTGTGTGTGTGTGTGTCCTGGTTGTGATGTAAAATACATGTCTTACCTTTAATCGTGGTTAAAAATATTTGAAGGTGTCTGATTTAGAGGCAGATTTGAGAGGGAAAAGACATTAAAAGGTTATACCTATGAGAGTCTAGGTAAGAAAAGTAAATGGCAGAATCAGATAAATAATAGTAAGTATGAAGAGGAGAAACCAAAGTAAAGGAGGGAAGAAGGGAGGGAAGGAAGAAAGGAAATTTTTCACACCTTCGTGGCAGGTGAGAAATAAAGAAGCATTTCCTAAGGATCACAGTGGCACTTACTCAGAAAAATGAGCACATTTTGAGGTAAATGGATGAATGCAATTTTGACTGTATTTTGTGAACAGGCTGATGGCAAGTTTAGTTGGAGCAGCATATTTGTTCATTAGATGCATGTGGGGAAAACTGAGGAGAGTTCATGACCAAAAATAGACACTAAGGAGTCATCCACACCTAATGTCACCTGGTGTGTAATAAGAAAAAAGGATAAGGAAAGAATCCTGGAGTATGTGAATAATTAAGAAAAGACTATCTCCCAGATTAAGAAATAATGAGACTAAATTAATCAAGAGGGACCTTGAAGAAGTTATTTCTTACATACTGGAGGCTTTGGGAAAATAGCTAGTTACAGAGTTTCTAAAGGTAATATTAAGAGTGAAAAATAATCTCTTCGGCTGCTGTTAAATGTCTATGGATAGAACAGTTTAAAACAAGCTTGTCCACCCTGTGGCCCACAAGCCATATGTGGCCCATGACAGCTTCAAATGCAGCCCAAAACAAATTGGTAAACTTTCTTAAAATATTATGAGGGTTTTTTTGTGTGTGTAATTTTTTTCTTTTTTAGCTCACCAGTTCTCATTTGTGTTAGTGTATTTTATGTGTGACCCAGGACAATTCTTCTTCCAATGTGGCACAAGGAAGCCAAAAGGTTGGACACACCTGGCTATTGTCTTTTTTAATGAAAGTCCACCAATGAAACAGGACACAATCTAGTTTAGAAAGCTTGAAAATGAAATAGTTTTTACCTGAAATGTTAAACTAACCATGTTCACATATCCCATGTTTAGTATATGGACTAAAATTTAGCAAGTGTACTTCATACCTTGAAATTTCATGTACTGCCACAATTGTCTTTGTGCTCATTATATGGTTGAGCTTATGATATAATCTCAGGGTCCTCTTTTAACAGAGGTCACAGTTAAAAACTAACAACTGATAACCTTGCCTGTTATCAAGGAAAAGCTGTGCTTGTAGGACATACATAACCTTTCTGAACAAAGCCAACAGCCAAAAGTAGAGGTGAGATTGAAAAGGGAAGAAGGGGACACAGTATCCAAAATATTTACTTTGAAAAGAAGAGAAAAATTGAACAGTAGTTCAAAGGAAATGTAATGATGGGCTTATTTTCAGTTTTTTAAAGAATATGAACACTTTACATGTCTATAGTGGAGAGAGGTGGGGGGAAAGTAGTGAAAAGGTTGCTGAAGGTGAGAGATCCCAAGAAAATATGAAAAGATCGGGGTCTACAGAAAGATGGAGAGGTTAGATTTGAATGCATGGGAACCTGTTCTCCTGAGATAGGAAGAGTTTTTATGGATAAAGGGTAAGTTGAGAGGATTCTTAGCTTAGAATGTCTAACTGAGTTGGAAGCAGTTGAGAAATTTGAAACTTGAAACTGAAGATTGGACAAATAACAGAGATAAGTTAGACAAGAGTTAACTAGGATTAAGGCGGAGGATTTGGGGCCTCTCACAGGAGCAGACCATGGATCTATAAAGGCAACAAGCTGCGGAGTTATTTGATTTTCTACACTGTGTCTCTGAGGATCCAAAAGTTTATATTGATTCAGTCTTGAGGTTTTGATGAGATAGATGAGAAGACAAAATTACTGTCTTTAATGTGGAGAGAATGGCTATACTGATGGGCTGTGGGGCCTGGGCTGTAAGAAAGCACAGAAGAGAGCTGTCAGATTGAGAGTATGCTGTGGCTCAGGGACTGTAAGTTAAAAGAAAGGGTTTGAATATTAAAGAGTGAAAGAGCTGAAACACCAAGATTGGTCAAGGAGTAGTGCTGGAATGTGATTTGAGAAATTAAATTCCACGGGATTGGGTTGCTAAATTAGAAAAGTTGAAAAGTTAAAAAAGAGAGAGAGAGAGAGAGAGAGAGAGAGAGAGAGAGAGAGAGAGAGAGAGAGAGAGAGTCCTGGATGTTAGTGGATAACAGCCGAGTCATCCACAGCAGACTATCTGAAGTTACCCAGGACATGCTGGGACAAAGAGCAAAGAGGAACCATAATCCAGGTGTCAACCCTTAGTAAGTGTGGGAAAATAATCAGGAGCCTGGTAGATGACAGAGTTAGGATAGAATAGCTAGATCACACGTCATTCTGCAACACTATGTTAAGTGTCAGAAAAAAAACGAAAAAATATCCATGTGGCAGAGGCTATAATGAACACAGGCTCCTTGGAGGATTAGTTTAAACTAAAGAATGTGGTGAGAATAGTCAGCCTCTTGATAAACTGTATGTGGTGGTTGGTTCACAATGGAAGGGACCATGTACATGAGAGTGGCAGCAGTAGGAGGACAGCTTTAAGCAGGGAAGCCACAGAGCACAATGACAATGAGAATTTGGGGAGTGTCTCATTCAAAAGTGGGTTGAAACATGCTTGGGGCAGCAAGTATTAATCATCACTGGCCTTCGTTCTGACTGGTCAGTTGTCTAGCCCAGGTGAATGTCAGTGTGTAATCTACTTGTGCTCAGCCTTAGTCTGAAGACAGAAAAGAGGAAAGAGGCTTTCAGACCCAGCGAAGTATAGGATAATTTTCTTCGTTTTGTTCCTTGTACCATCCCGTGCCCTTATTTACCTGTGTACGTACAGCACTAATCAAAAAACAGCAAGAGTTACTAGAATTATGTAAACTGTTGGAAAGATAAATTGCTCTTATAACATACTTTTAAAATTAGTCAGAAAGCTTGTTGGTACATTTTGGCATGTTTATCTACATTTATTGGATTTTTCTCTTGTTTTTGATGTTTGAAATATTACTGAATAATTATTTATGACCATGTAGGAGGAAACATACCAAACCATATAGTAGTAATCTCATCTTTTTAATGAAAAAAAAATCACCCTAATTTACCTGCAGTGTTTAGAAATTAATTTTAAATAATAAATAAGAATTCTCAATGGCTCCTTTATCATCTATGTATGTGTACTGTTTGTATGCTCTGTGCTTTTAGTGCACTCTATTTGGGATATTTCCTAGAGCCATGTTTTAGATAGAATGATAATTATTTGCTGGCATGTAAAGTTTTAAACACAACAAATGAGTGTTTTTAAATACCAAAAAAATAGTGAAAAATTAAAATTAATGAAACAATCAAATGATGCCCTCATAAGCTGTGAATGCTGAAAACTGGTAACTTCACACCAGTTGGTTCTTTTGCTTTTATTTTAATCATTTTATAACTTTAAACCTTAATTCAGCATTAGATCAAAATAAGATACCCGAAGTAGTTTAAAGTGTAATAGCTCAGGCCCGATACTATCTCAAATTAGGATTGAACAGAATGTCCTACCATTTGTATGGGTTATGGGAGCAGCAATCAAGAGGCCACTTAAGCAAAAAAGTAAGGAAAATATTATGCTCTCTAACACTGGGAACATATGTCATCTTAGAGTACAGGAAGCCATCGCTGGCATTCAGGAACCTGCTCAGCATTTCTGGCTCCCACAGAAAGGTTGTGTGTTTTTTTTTCACAGATATATTAAAATGGAGTTATTATATATTTCCTTCCACAAGAGTGTCATGAATGCTGAGGGTACATTCTAAAGCAGGTCCCAACTGCGAAGTGGTGGATTTAGGCAGATTTTTCAGAGGGGGCGTCCAGAGAACACGATCTTACATGTGGGGATGTCCATTTAAGGCATCACACAGTTGCTGTCACCACCACTTGTTAATTTAGGCTGTCAAAGGAGGAATGTGAAAAAATGAAAATGAATGCCAAAATGCTCTGCTGAAACTAGAGAGAGAGGTGTAGGTGGCTGTGCTAGGTTTTTGACCTCCACTGGCATGCCTTCTCATGACAGTAACATGCACAGTGGAATCCTCAATTCCCTCATCAGTTCACCCACATACAAGGTAACTATCATAAGTGGGAGCTGGTCTGTGTCACTCACTGCTTTGTTTTATATATTTTAAATTTACCATTTTGTAAAGATTGATTTTATTGTTTGAGAGAAGATGAGCGAGAGAGAGAGAGAAAAGTGGGGAGGGCCCAGAGCAGTCTCCATAGTTATACATCATTAGTTGTGACATCGTTTCTTTCCACAAAAGTGGATGTGAGGCCATGTGGGGCGGGAACTAAACTGGGGGCCTCCCGCGTAGTAGGTGAGAACCTTCACCACCATTCTGGCAGTTATCAGTTGTGCCACAGCTCAACATATGGGTTTGCGTGGGCCCGGGCTGGGATTCGATACGCAGACCTCACAGCTGGAAGGCAAGCGCCCAACCTGCTGAGTCATTCCAACATCCCTATCATTTATTCTTTGAATAGGTAATATATTTGCATAGTTCAAAATTCAAGAGGTACACAGTCGTATACAATAAAAAGTCTTCCTTCCACCTCCTCCAGCCACCCAGTTTCCCTCCAAATGTGCAACCCTCATTTATCTTTTAAGTAATAACTCTAAGCAATATGGTAGTATATAATTTTCCTTCTCCAACTTATTTTTTACTTAAAAGTATGTGTGAGAGACTATTCTGTATCAGGATATAACATACGTCCTCCTCTTTATTATAGCATAGTATTCCACTATATTAAAGTTATATATTCTCCACTGATGAACATTTGAGTTGTTTCCAGAGTTTTCCTCTTAGAAATAGTGCTGTAATTAATAATCTTGTATTCATGTCATTTTGCACAAGTGCAGGCATATCTGCAAGGACACATTCCTTGAATTAGAATCCAAGAGTTTGAACATTTGGAACTTTCCTAAATATTACCAAGTTACATGCTTTTTTACTCCCACCAACCCAGTGTATTATCAAAGTTGGTTTTTTTTTTTAATCTTTTCCAAAATAATTCGGTTACAAAGCATAATTTAAGGCAAATTTACACTTATCTTATGTTAAGTAAATTGAGTGTCTTTTCCTATGTTTGAGTCATTCATGTTTGTTTTTTCTGTGTATTTCCATGTCTGTTATTTCACCCCAAGTTTCTAATAGGTTGTAGGTGTTTTTCTTAGGAGTGCAGTAGCTTGAAATTCAAAACAAATTTGAAAAGTTCCTTTTGGGCAAATAATTTTTCCCCCACAAATTGTGGTAATTCTCTGCTGAGTAGAAGATAACAAATTCCCATTTTAATTTGCATTGGGTTAAGTTGGCATTAGAACCCAATTACCATCTTTTGTTAGTGACAGGGCTGACCTGAATAGCCATTCCTTACAGTGTGAGGCACTATCTCTAAAACAAAAATGAAGTGTATGCTTTTATCTTCAAGAAATGGAATAGTAGTTAAGCAGTAACACTCAGAAAAAAATAATTCCTAGTCTATAAAAATCAGAAAGCTCTTTATTTGTAGGAAGGTTCTTGTTAAAAAGGCATTATTTCTCCTATATTGAGAGATTGTAAAATCTTTGACACTTTAGGAATTGTTTATTTGCGATTATACCATTTTGGATTTTGATGTTGTTTCTAATGCATTTTGTCATTTCTCCTAGAAAATTCTGAGAGGAAAAATATGATAAAGGCTAGCTAAAGATACATTTCATCTGGACTATTTATCGAATAATGTTTTTTTATAGGTAGTATATGGTAGCCCCGTTCTATTAATTCTGGGTGAATTTTTCCTTGTTAAATTTTGTTGAAGGTGTTACATTTTAATCAGTGTCAGGTATAAACCACTGATTTCAAATAAGAAAGTAATTTGATTCCTCCTACTGCATATTTAGAAAAAGAAATGTAAAGATTGTCAATAATGGCTGAGGCAGCCATGGTACCCAACTTGGCATTTCTCTCTAACTGGTGGCAGTGATTTAACAGAAAAGCTTCTTTTCTTCCATTGGCATCAGAAGATCAGTGCTGAGCTTTGAGTATCAATTGCCTGCAGTAATGTTTTTTTATTTTTTATCTGAAGTTTATAGATTTACAGATACATAAGTAGATTTTTTAATTCATTCATTCTTACCTCTAAATTATAAAGGCAATAAGAAATATTTACTCACTTTCATACCCAGCAAACAAATAGTTTTTTATTATTGTCCTGAAATCACTTCCCTTCAAATATTTAGAGGTATGATCTTAACTTGGATTCGCTTTGTTGTTTGTTGTTGTTTGTGTAAGTAAGTCAGCATTTATTATGTGGTTAGTTTCCCTACTACACCTTCAGTCCTCACACCATGGAAAGAAGTAGGACTATCATTAGCCCCATTTTGCATATAAAGAAACTAAGCCCCTGGGAAGTCGAATAATTTGCTTAAGATCATCCTACCAGTAAGTAGCAGAGGTAAAGTTTGAATTTAGGTTTATGTGACTCCAAACATGTAAATTAGCAACTATAACCACTACACTTATTTCCTACTTTGCAGTGGAACCCATTTTTACATAAAATCCCACATACGACCATGAGTGATATTAAATGTTATAAGCAACCTGCCTAGTCAAAACAGTAAACAGTCATAAAAAGGACACACACTAATCTAAACAGATACCTACAATCAAAGGCTGAAAATGAGCTCAATAAATTTATATAAAATGGAGCAGTTTTGAGGCTGCTATGGAGGACCAGTGACTCACTCTGTGGCCTGCTCCTCACATCCTTCCCAGGGGAACTCAACTTCTTCTCATTTCCCTCTTCTACTCCCACCTCACAAAATTGAGGTTTGATATTAAAAGGAGAGAAAAAATTTCTCACAAAGCCTCATCCTATTTGTATTAATCTATGAGCTAATATAAGAGCTTATAGTTCTCATATTTGTACTCTTCCTGAGTAATTGGAGATAAAGATATAGATTCATTCAAATCCCTTTAAAATACCTTTTGACTAGACCTACTCCTCATTTTTCTATTAATAGTATTGTTTCACAGGGAAACCTGTCCTTGTAGCCTACACCTGCTGGGAACTATATGTCTGTTCTTTATGGTCATTTACTGTATGTTCACAAATACATGCTTATGATTTCCATTGGCTCCCAATGACTTTCTTTTTTAAAATGTTATAGAGAGAAGGTAATGTCCAAAAAGGAGTTTGTTTTAAACATTTATGATTCGTTCATTTAAATAGTTACCAGGTAAAATAGTTACCAGGAAGATGATCCTTGAATATTGTTCTTACCATAAGAAAATCAAACGAAGTCTAGAGGAAAGAATATGTATAGGACAAGCCTAGCCGTTGTGAAAACTCATGTGCTGTGGCTCCAATACACCAGTGACTGAGCCAGTCAGTATTTGAATATTTTTTCAGCCAATACTTGTGGTGGCTTACTAGACAAAGAATCATAGCTAAATCAAGAGCAAGGAAACACAGATTAAAAAAAAGGGGCGGGGGGATTAGTAGAGTAGGGACAGAGTGAGTATGATGGGAAAGAGGAAATAGAGTAAATCAGAAAGCCTCCTTTGTGCTTACTGGGAGCCAAGGTGAAAAGAGAAATGGAATTCATTTAGCTAGTTCACATATACTAATTTTAAATAATAGTGATCCATGAGAAGATAAATCCTTTATTACTACTGAGCTCTAAAAGAAATTTTTCACAGAGGAATCTATATAAAGAGTATCAATATCTTCTGAGATCTCTGATTTGGAAATGTAAATACAATTTTGATAGTATGCTACGTGTGAAAGCAATGGTTCTGTTTTTATCTGAAATGTATAACTTTTGCAAGTGTTTATCTTAGGGTGCTTACATGGTGAATATGATCATAATAATTACAGTGTCATCATATATTTATTAATCTCTTGGAAATTCTTATTTCCTAATTCAGTGACATTCAGCAAATTTTTATGGTGTGCTGTTCTGTGCCAAGCACTGTGTGAAGCTCTGATAATATAATCCAAAATAGTCAACATCCTTTCCCTTTGTGAGGATTCTAGTTCAGAAATGAAAAAGAAATAAAAATAAAATGTCATCTGTGTATCTGTGAAGGAAGAATAAGAGGCTATGAAAATATGTGATATTTGACAGCCTCTAGAGTTGTGGTTTTAGATTTGTTATTCATGAATCATTATAAATTTTTTTAATGGATATCAACATAGGTTGCCAACATTTTATTAGCAAAGGAAAAATATTTAAAAGAGAAAAAAGGAGAAATGACTGCCTCTGACAACATCATTTCATTTGAAGGAAGTTTTAAATTAAAAATGTAAGAACAACCTAGTTTTAGAATGAAGAGTATACTTTCACCAAAAAAGACAATTGCCAGGAGTGTCCAACCCTTTGGCTTCCCTGGGCCACATTGGAAGAAGAATTGTCTTGGGACACATATAAAATACACTAATACTAATAATAGCTGAAGGGTTAAAAAAAAAAAAAAGATTGCAAAAAAAAGCAAACCCCATAATGTTTTAAGAATTTGTGCTGGGCCACATTCAAAGCAACCCTGGACTACTTGCAGCCCACAGGCCACAGGTTGGAAAAGCTAGTGATAGACAAAGATAACTGCCAATCTCAGCCTGAAGTATATGTAATATTTTAGCTGCAGAAAAATTACAACAAAACGTGATTTTAATTATAATTTGTAGAAAGTGTTACAAAAAGTCTGGTGATATGACAGGTAACAGGACAGGGCTACTTCAGAAAAAGAGAACAGGGAACTCCACTTTAGGAAAGGTAGTACGTTTATAATGAGGCACAAAGAATAAGCGTAAACCAGATATGCAACAAAAAAATAAACCAAAACTTTCCCTGTGGTAAATGTTTTACATTTTCTCCACTGTATTACTGTGCTATAGTTACTGTAAAAAGTTACCACAAACATACTTGCTTCAACAAGTTTGAGTAGAGTGGCTAAAATCATGGTGACTAAAGGGTGACATTCTCCTGGAGAAACTGTTTTCTTGCATTTTCCACTTTCTAGATGTTGCCTGCATTCCTTAGCTCATGGCCCTTTTTTTTTTTCATCTTCAGATCCATGAAGTAGAATCTTTAAATTTCTCTGTGACTCTGACATTGATTGTTTTGCCTCCATCTTCCACATTCAAATAACCCTTGTGATTACATTGAGCCCTCCCATATAATTCAGAATAATCTTTTTATCCTAAAGGCAGCTGATTAGCAACTTTGATTCAATCTGCAAACTTAATTTCTTCTTGCTATGTTGTATAACACATTCACAGATTTCAAGGTATAGGGTGTAGACCTTTTTGGGAAAGGTTACTCTGCCTACCACACACCCTCCGCCTAATGGAGAACATTGTTGCAAAACTGCTATCTTCTGAACTACTGGTGTAAGGACTCTGAACGCTGTGAGATATCATTTTACTTGCAAGCTAATAGGACAGCCTGACAGAGTTCATGGATGGCACCGAAGATGTGAGATGCCTGAGTCACAAAGGATTTCATTATTAATGGCACAGCAAGCAGCATAAGCATAATCACATTTGCATTAGCTCCCCTTATCTCCAAGCTCTGTGGGAGTGACACAGGTGATTCCTGATGGATGCCTACACGCATCATGAACTATGTTGCAGGAGATGAGGCTCAGGCTTACGAAACCTGAATCATTTATAATGGTCACTAAGCATGATTTCCCTTTTATCCAGAGGGAGACACTACCTCTCTCCTCCCAGCCTGTTCAATATACAGATTTCCTTGAAAAGGTAATCCAGAACAAAGGGTGGTTGCTACCTTGTTTACAAGATGTGCAAAAAAGCCTTTGAAAAATTATTCTCCAATATCTTTATGCTGCATCTGCATTTAATAACCTGGTTTATAGTTTCTCAAATATAGGGCTAGTTCTTTGAAAATCATTTTAAAATCAATTACTTTTAAGTTAAAAGACTTGGTTTTCTCTTTTTGAATACTATTTTTTAACTTCTTTTCTTGTTCAAATGAACCTCCATTTGTTTATATATTGCATTTAAATATTTTCCTAGTGCCTACTCTATTCCTTGTTACTGTCTTCTCAGATAACTCTATATGAAAATATGTTGGCTTTTTGGCCAATTTAATAAACAAATGAATGTAAAAAGAAAACTTGACCTCAGTTCATAATGAAAACACAAAAATTAGCAAATTTTCTAATTAGGGCCCTGTTGCAAACAGTAATTATGAAAAACCAGGTGCTAATACTCCCTTGATGTTAAATGTCATGCAATGAAAACAGAAACCCAGGGCTTTCACTAAGAAGTGGAAGACAGCCAAATTTACTTCCACGTATTGAATCCAAACCCATTCTGAGAACAAGTATGGCTGCAGCAAGTTAAACAAATGATTATATAAGCAAGTGATTATATTTGACATTAGAACTATCAACATTTATGAATTTACTAATGGATCTACATCCCCTTTTTCTGATGTTCTCCTAAGTCAAAGCTACTGATTACTTATATTCCTAGTTTTAAGGGCAAAGGATACTAGGAAAATATTATACCATCCAACATAAAAGTGA